>CM057258.1:1979864-2004864 GCA_029931835.1 Etheostoma nigrum
GTTTTCCAGCCTTTGTCCGCTTTTTAAAAACCAGAGCTGGTTTAATAACAGGTTTTATTATTCTTATTCTTGGAATTCATGGTCAACAAACCTCATTTATATCAAATTATACATATGTTCTTAATTAAAAAGACATAAATTATGAATTATTTTGTCTACTAGTTAAGATCAGAGGATGTTGAGGGGATCACAGATGGGTAGATGTCAGAGTTTAGTTCAGATACTGTTTGGAAACCATTAAAAAAAGAAATTCAAATACTATCAGATTAATTAAAACTCATAAAAAATTCATTGAAAGTAATCATTAATTTTACCCGGAGAACGTTGTATGGAATCATCCATGTTATTTTTGGACAATTTGGTTGAAAGAAATCCATATTTCTGATATAAAACACTTAGAAACGGGTCAATGTGACCCGAGGACAACAAGAGGGTTAAGAACTCGTGTTGTCTTCCCAAAAAAATTGACATTCAACACTTTAGTTGAAGCTTTTTATCAATGTTTTTAACTTTTTTCTTACGTTTTTGTCCCTTTTTTCAACACTTTTGACGCATTTTTTCAATGTTTGTCACTTTTTTGACGTTTTCAACACTACGTAACACTAACTTATTAACTTTAGTTTTACAGTTACTTTTGGAATTTATGGTCAATAAACCTCATTTATAGGAAATTATACCTAATGTTTGAGTTAGAAAAGCAGAAATTAGGAATTATTGAGACTAAAATTAAAGGAATGGATGTTGATGATAATCACAGACTGGAATATGTCAACTTTTACTCAATACTATTTCAAAAACACTTCCATTTGTTTTACAATGCTATAAAATTGAATAAGACGCCCCAAAATTAATGAAAGTAGAGATTTGTACTTGGCAAAGAGCGTTGGGTGGAATCAATCATGATATTTTGGGGAATTAAAAAGAACATTGATATAGGACAACATGAGGACAACATGAGGACAACATGAGGACAACATGGGGACAACATGGGGACAACATGGGGACAACATGAGGACAACATGAGGACAACATGGGGACAACATGAGGACAACATGAGGACAACATGGGGACAACATGAGGGCAACATGAGGGCAACATGAGGACAACATGAGGACAACATGGGGACAACATGAGGACAACATGAGGACAACATGAGGACAACATGGGGACAACATGAGAACAACATGAGGACAACATGGGGACAACATGAGGGCAACATGAGGACAACATGAGGACAACATGGGGACAACATGAGGACAACATGAGGACAACATGAGGACAACATGGGGACAACATGAGGACAACATGAGGACAACATGGGGACAACATGAGGACAACATGAGGACAACATGAGGACAACATGAGGGCAACATGAGGGCAACATGAGGACAACATGAGGACAACATGAGGACAACATGAAGACAACATGGGGACAACATGGGGGCAACATGGGGGCAACATGAGGGCAACATGAGGACAACATGAGGACAACATGGGGACAACATGAGGACAACATGAGGACAACATGAGGACAACATGGGGACAACATGGGGACAACATGGGGACAACATGGGGACAACATGAGGACAACATGAGGGCAACATGAGGACAACATGGGGACAACATGAGGACAACATGAGGACAACATGAGGACAACATGAGGGCAACATGGGGACAACATGAGGGCAACATGGGGACAACATGAGGGCAACATGGGGACAACATGGGGGCAACATGAAGACAACTTTGAGGGCAACATGAGGACAACATGAAGACAACATGAAGACAACATGAGGGCAACATAAGGACAACATGAGGGCAACATGAAGACAACATGAAGACAACATGAGGACAACATGAAGACAACATGAGGGCAACATGGGGACAACATGGGGCAACATAAGGACAACATGAAGACAACATGAAGACAACATGAAGACAACATGAGGGCAACATGGGGACAACATGAGGGCAACATGAAGACAACATGAAGACAACATGAGGGCAACATGAAGACAACATGAGGACAACATGAGGGCAACATGAAGACAACATGAAGACAACATGAGGGCAACATGGGGACAACATGGGGGCAACATAAGGACAACATGAGGGCAACATGAGGGCAACATGAAGACAACATGAAGACAACATGAAGGCAACAAGAGGGCAACATGAAGACAACATGAAGACAACATGAAGACAACATGAAGACAACATGAGGACAACATGAAGACAACATGAAGACAACATGAGGACAACATGAAGACAACATGAGGGCAACATGAAGACAACATGAGGGCAACATGAAGACAACATGAAGTACAACATGAAGACAACATGAAGACAACATGAAGACAACATGAGGACAACATGAAGACAACATGAGGACAACATGAGGGCTACATGAGGGCTACATGGGGACAACATGAAGACAACATGAGGACAACATGAGGACAACATGAGGACAACATGAGGGCTACATGGGGACAACATGAAGACAACATGGGGACAACATGAAGACAACATGGGGACAACATGAGGACAACATGAAGGCAACATGAAGGCAACATGAAGGCAACATGAAGGCAACATGAAGACAACATGAAGACAACATGAGGACAACATGGGGACAACATGAGGACAACATGAAGGCAACATGAGGACAACATGAGGACAACATGGGGACAACATGAGGACAACATGAAGGCAACATGAGGACAACATGGGGGCAACATGAGGACAACATGAAGACAACATGAGGACAACATGAAGGCAACATGAGGACAACATGGGGACAACATGAGGACAACATGGGGACAACATGAGGACAACATGAAGGCAACATGGGGACAACATGAGGGCAACATGAAGGCACCATGAGGTTTAAAATGTATTATCATTTATTTTATAATAGATTATTATTGATCATATTTTCAGGAATTGTGTGTGAAAAGCTGAACTGGTACATGATTCCCAAAAAAATAGTAGTAGTAGCAGCAAGGAGAACACATTCAGGGCAGAATCCCACACACACACACACACACACACACACACACACACACACACACACCTCACTCCCACTCGTTAGCGATCAATCACGGAGCCGGGGGGGGGGGGGGGTGCAGCGAGGGACGCCGGCGGGAATATAAACGATTCTCAATGAACCGATGGGATCAATAGTTGCCCCGAGGCCGGGCTCCGGGGTAACGAAGCGGCGTCGCCTCCACCGGCTGATGAAGGTGCCCTCGGGTGGAGCGGACCTGGAAACATGGCTTCACTTAAAGGACCAGTTCACCATAAAACAGACGTCTGCTTTACAGTCCGTCAGGCTCATGTTGCCCTCATGTTGTACTCATGTTGCCCTCATGTTGCCCTCATGTTGTACTCATGTTGCCCTCATGTTGTACTCATGTTGCCCTCATGTTGCCCTCATGTTGCCCTCATGTTGCCCTCATGTTGTACTCATGTTGCCCTCATGTTGCCCTCATGTTGCCCTCATGTTGCCCTCATGTTGCCTTCATGTTGTCTTCATGTTGTCCTCATGTTGCCCTCATGTTGCCCTCATGTTGCCCTCATGTTGCCCTCATGTTGCCCTCATGTTGTCCTCATGTTGCCTTCATGTTGTCTTCATGTTGTCCTCATGTTGTCCTCATGTTGCCCTCATGTTGCCCTCATGTTGTCCTCATGTTGTCCTCATGTTGTCTTCATGTTGTACTCATGTTGCCCTCATGTTGCCCTCATGTTGCCCTCATGTTGTCCTCATGTTGTCCTCATGTTGTCTTCATGTTGTCTTCATGTTGTACTCATGTTGCCCTCATGTTGCCCTCATGTTGTCCTCATGTTGTCCTCATGTTGCCCTCATGTTGTACTCATGTTGCCCTCATGTTGCCCTCATGTTGTCCTCATGTTGCCCTCATGTTGCCCTCATGTTGTCCTCATGTTATCCTCATGTTGCCCTCATGTTGTCCTCATGTTGTCCTCATGTTGTCTTCATGTTGTCTTCATGTTGTCTTCATGTTGCCCTCATGTTGCCCTCATGTTGTACTCATGTTGTCCTCATGTTGTCCTCATGTTGTCTTCACGTTGTCCTCATGTTGCCCTCATGTTGTACTCATGTTGTCCTCATGTTGTCCTCATGTTGTCTTCATGTTGCCCTCATGTTGCCCTCATGTTGCCCTCATGTTGTCCTCATGTTGTCCTCATGTTGCCTTCATGTTGTCTTCATGTTGTCCTCATGTTGTCCTCATGTTGCCCTCATGTTGCCCTCATGTTGTCCTCATGTTGTCCTCATGTTGTCTTCATGTTGCCCTCATGTTGTACTCATGTTGCCCTCATGTTGCCCTCATGTTGTACTCTTGTTGTCCTCATGTTGTCCTCATGTTGTCTTCATGTTGTCTTCATGTTGTACTCATGTTGCCCTCATGTTGCCCTCATGTTGTCCTCATGTTGTCCTCATGTTGCCCTCATGTTGTACTCATGTTGCCCTCATGTTGCCCTCATGTTGTCCTCATGTTGCCCTCATGTTGCCCTCATGTTGTCCTCATGTTGTCCTCATGTTGTCCTCATGTTGTCCTCATGTTGCCCTCATGTTGTACTCATGTTGTCCTCATGTTGTCTTCATGTTGTCTTCATGTTGCCCTCATGTTGCCCTCATGTTGTACTCATGTTGTCCTCATGTTGTCCTCATGTTGTCTTCACGTTGTCCTCATGTTGCCCTCATGTTGCCCTCATGTTGCCCTCATGTTGTACTCATGTTGCCCTCATGTTGCCCTCATGTTGTACTCATGTTGCCCTCATGTTGCCCTCATGTTGCCCTCATGTTGCCCTCATGTTGCCCTCATGTTGCCCTCATGTTGCCCTCATGTTGCCCTCATGTTGCCCTCATGTTGCCCTCATGTTGCCCTCATGTTGCCCTCATGTTGTCCTCATGTTGCCTTCATGTTGTCTTCATGTTGCCCTCATGTTGCCCTCATGTTGCCCTCATGTTGCCCTCATGTTGCCCTCATGTTGCCCTCATGTTGCCTTCATGTTGTCTTCATGTTGTCCTCATGTTGTCCTCATGTTGCCCTCATGTTGCCCTCATGTTGTCTTCATGTTGTACTCATGTTGCCCTCATGTTGCCCTCATGTTGTCCTCATGTTGTCCTCATGTTGCCCTCATGTTGTACTCATGTTGCCCTCATGTTGCCCTCATGTTGTCCTCATGTTGCCCTCATGTTGCCCTCATGTTGTCCTCATGTTGTCCTCATGTTGTCCTCATGTTGCCCTCATGTTGTACTCATGTTGTCCTCATGTTGTCTTCATGTTGTCTTCATGTTGCCCTCATGTTGCCCTCATGTTGTACTCATGTTGTCCTCATGTTGTCCTCATGTTGTCTTCACGTTGTCCTCATGTTGCCCTCATGTTGTACTCATGTTGTCCTCATGTTGTCCTCATGTTGTCTTCATGTTGCCCTCATGTTGCCCTCATGTTGCCCTCATGTTGTCCTCATGTTGTCCTCATGTTGCCTTCATGTTGTCTTCATGTTGTCCTCATGTTGTCCTCATGTTGTCCTCATGTTGTCCTCATGTTGCCCTCATGTTGTACTCATGTTGTCCTCATGTTGTCTTCATGTTGTCTTCATGTTGTCTTCATGTTGCCCTCATGTTGCCCTCATGTTGTACTCATGTTGTCCTCATGTTGTCCTCATGTTGTCTTCACGTTGTCCTCATGTTGCCCTCATGTTGTACTCATGTTGTCCTCATGTTGTCCTCATGTTGTCTTCATGTTGCCCTCATGTTGCCTTCATGTTGCCCTCATGTTGTCCTGATGTTGTCTTCATGTTGTCCTCATGTAGTCTTCATGTTGTCCTCATGTTGTCCTCATGTTGCCCTCATGTTGTCCTCATGTTGTCCTCATGTTGTCTTCATGTTGCCCTCATGTTGTCCTGATGTTGTCTTCATGTTGTCTTCATGTTGTCCTCATGTAGTCTTCATGTTGTCCTCATGTTGTCCTCATGTTGTCCTCATGTTGCCCTCATGTTGCCTTCATGTTGTCCTCATGTTGCCCTCATGTTGTCCTCATGTTGCCTTCATGTTGTCCTCATGTTGCCCTCATGTTGTCCTCATGTTGTCCTCATGTTGCCTTCATGTTGTCCTCATGTTGCCCTCATGTTGTCCTCATGTTGTCCTCATGTTGCCTTCATGTTGTCCTCATGTTGCCTTCATGTTGTCCTCATGTTGTCCTCATGTTGTCCTCATGTTGCCTTCATGTTGTCCTCATGTTGTCCTCATGTTGCCCTCATGTTGTCCTCATGTTGTCCTCATGTTGTCCTCATGTTGCCCTCATGTTGCCCTCATGTTGCCCTCATGTTGTCCTCATGTTGTCCTCATGTTGCCCTCATGTTGTCATGTTATTTGTCACTTTTTTGACATTTTTGTAACTTCATTTGACATTTTTTCCCTCTTTTACCAATTGTTTTTTCTCCAAATACTATAAAATTGACAAAAAAAACCACTAAATTCAATGAAAGTAGTGAACTGATTATTAATTTAACGTGTGAGGAGCGTTGTTGGGAACCATCCTCGGTACTTTTTGGGACACTTTGTTTGAAAGAAACCCAAATTTCTGATAAAAAGAAGTAGGAACAAGTTAGGAAACCTTTCCAGTCCAACCCCCTTTTTCTACTTTTCTATTTTAGTTATACAACAATTTAATTATTTACCTATTTATATGTGTATATACATAACCATATGCACATACTTATACATATACACATACATAGTGTATACACATGCATATACACATTAATATACACATGCATATACACATACATATTGTATACACATGCATATACACATTAATATACACATGCATATACACATACATAGTGTATACACATGCATATACACATTAATATACACATGCATATACACATACATAGTGTATACACATACATATACACATGCATATACACATACATAGTGTATACACATGCATATACACATGCGTACACATGCATACACACATACATATACACAATCATATACACACTCATATACATATACACATGCATACACATACTTTACATATACATGCATGTACATATACACATACATATACACATACATATACACATGCATATATACATATACACATGCATACACATACTGTACATATACATGCATGTACATATACACATACATATACACATGCATATATACATGCATATAAATATACACATGCATACACATACTGTACATATACATGCATGTACATATACACATACATATACACATGCATATATACATATACACATGCATACACACATATACACATGCATACACATACTGTACATGCATATACTTATGCATAGTACATACCCACATACACACATACAGTATAAACATGGATACACACATGGATATACACATGCATACAAATATACACATGCATATTATTGGGGGGCGGGATAACTCCCCAATATTCAGAACTGGCCAGTGAAACGTCCCCAAATATCTTGAATGAAAAATACAAACTGTTTAAATCACATCCCAATGTTTTGAATATGCAGAAACAACACAGGAAAATGAATGAATGAATTAATATATATATATATATATATATATATATATATATATATATAATGTAGACTGATGAAACAAACAAGACAGGTGGAGATCTTCGTCCCCACCAATGCTGAAGCCAAAGTTACATCCTTGGTCAGTACACAGTACAGTCACGTCGACTTCTTCTTCCTCTTCTTCTTCCTCTTCTTCCTCCTCTTCCTCTTCTTCTTCTTCTTCCTCTTCTTCCTCTTCTTCCTCCTCTTCCTCTTCTTCTTCTTCTTCCTCTTCTTCCTCCTCTTCCTCCTCCTCTTCATCCTCTTCTTCCTCTTCTTCCTCCTCCTCTTCTTCTTCTTCCTCCTCCTCCTTTTCTTCCTCCTCCTCTTCCTCCTCTTCCTCCTCTTCTTCTTCCTCTTCTTCCTCCTCTTCTTCCTCTTCTTCTTCCTCAACTTCCTCTTCTTCCTCCTCTTCCTCCTCTTCTTCCTCTTCTTCCTCCTCCTCTTCCTCCTCTTCTTCCTCTTCTTCCACCTCTTTCTTTTCTTCCTCTTCCTCCTCTTCTTCTTCTTCTTCCACCTCTTTCTTTTCTTCCTCTTCCTCCTCTTCTTCTTCTTCTTCTTCTTCTTCCTCTTTCTTCCTCCTCTTCCTTCTTCTTCCTCTTCTTCCTCCTCTTCTTCCGCCTCTCTCCTCCTCTTCTTCCTTCCTCCTCTTCCTCTTCTTCCTCCTCCTCTTCCTCCTCCTCCTTCTTTCTCCTCCTCTTCCTCTTCTTCCTCCTCTTCCTCCTCTTCTTCTTCTCCTCCTGCTGTGTGCACCATTTCCACATGGAGCCCATGCAGTATGGATGAGAGAGAAACAGCTGTGATCCAGTACCTGACCCCCCCGGTGTGAAGTGTCTCTGCTGTCACCCCCCCCCCCCCCCCCCCACTGTAATTCAATCAGCCTGCCAGTCAACGCCGGTGAAATATGAGCCGTTAACGGCTCGGGATCAGATAACGCCATCTAACTTTGGGGGACCCAAAATGGCCGCTGTCCCCTGGCGTCCTTCTGGCTCTCTGATTTGCTCTTAAAGGGCAGAGAAGTGGCGCCTTCACACCCTGGCATTGATAACTGGGTTTTATAAATACTCCTGTTGGAATAACTGATTTCAGTCCTTTAATGTCAACCTTGGTTCAAGGTTGACTTTAAAGGACAATTCAGTGAACCTCGGGGTTAATAACACGTGTATCGATCGTTGTCTGGGATCTGTTTTAATTGAATGTGTCTCTAGCTTGAACCAAGCTACCGCTAACTGGTGGTTAGCAGCTAGCGTTAGCTGCTAAATTAAAATAAATGGCTATTTTATACCAGTAACATACTGAAAATGGCACCACACTTCCACGGTAGCATAACGAGAAGTATTGAGAACATTTAACACTCATGTTGTCTTCATGTTGTCCTCATGTTGTCCTCATGTTGTCTTCATGTTGTCCTCATGTTGTCCTCATGTTGTCCTCATGTTGTCTTCATGTTGTCCTCATGTTGTCCTCATGTTGTCTTCATGTTGTCCTCATGTTGTCTTCATGTTGTCTTCATGTTGTTGTTGCTGCGCATCGGAGTGTGAATGTGTGTGAGTGTGTATCTGATGAGCAGGTGTGTAGATGTGTGTGAGTGTGTATCTGATGAGCAGGTGTGTAGATGTGTGTGAGTGTGTATCTGATGAGCAGGTGTGTAGATGTGTGTGAGTGTGTATCTGATGAGCAGGTGTGTAGATGTGTGTGAGTGTGTATCTGATGAGCAGGTGTGTAGATGTGTGTGTGTGTGTGTATCTGATGAGCAGGTGTGTAGATGTGTGTGAGTGTGTATCTGATGAGCAGGTGTGTAGATGTGTGTGAGTGTGTATCTGATGAGCAGGTGTGTAGATGTGTGTGTGTGTGTGTATCTGATGAGCAGGTGTGTAGATGTGTGTGTGTGTGTATCTGATGAGCAGGTGTGTAGATGTGTGTGTGTGTGTATCTGATGAGCAGGTGTGTAGATGTGTGTGAGTGTGTATCTGATGAGCAGGTGGCACCTTGTACGGCAGCCTCGGCCACAGTGTATGAATGTGTGTGAATGGTGAATGGTTCCTGTATGATGTAAAAGCGCTTTGAGTAGTCGTTAAGACTAGAAAAGATATATAAATACAGCACATTTACATTTACATTTACATTTGTCCTCATGTTGTCCTCATGTTGTCTTCATGTTTTCCTCATGTTGTCTTCATGTTGTCCTCATGTTGTCTTCAATTTGTCCTCATGTTGCCCTCATGTTGTCTTCATGTTGTCCTCATGTTGTACTCATGTTGTCCTCATGTTGTCCTCATGTTGTCGTCATGTTGTCATCATGTTGTCCTCATGTTGCCCTCATGTTGTCTTCATGTTGCCCTCATGTTGCCCTCATGTTGTCTTCATGTCGTCCTTATGTTGTCTTCATGTTGTCCTCATGTTGTCTTCATGCTGTCCTCATGTCGTCCTTATGTTGTCTTCATGTCGTCCTTATGTTGTCCTCACGTTGTCTTCATGCTGTCCTCATGTTGTCCTCATGTCGTCCTCATGTTGTCTTCATGCTGTCCTCATGTTGTCCTCATGTCGTCCTTATGTTGTCTTCATGTCGACCTTATGTTGTCCTCATGTTGTCCTCATGTTGTCTTCATGCTGTCCTCATGTTGTCCTCATGTCGTCCTTATGTTGTCCTCATGCTGTCCTCATGTTGACAAGCTCTCAAATCATATTTTAGAAGTGCTCCCATTGCATTTTTTGCACCATATTTACCTTCATATTTGGGGCTTAATGTCGACCAAAGTGTAAGAGCAGATAGATGCAATAACACGCTCGATTCTAACACGGTATTTGCATTTTTGGATGAAATAACAGCATTTCAATAATCTGAACATGTCTGGCCCTTGGTGTGAGTGTTATTTTCCAGTGTGGCCCTTTTTAGTAAAGTGACTTTATTTTTTGGAATCACCACAGTATTTTCAGACCTTGTTATGTCTTTCTTCCTCTGTTGTATGTTGACATCCGCCACACTGCCCCCTACAGGCTGTTAACAGAGTTTATCAAAGTAGGGAACCTGCAGGCGCTGCGAACCTTTAGAGTGCTGAGAGCCCTGAAAACTATCTCAGTCATCCCAGGTAAGGCCTCACCACCACCAGGGGGGCGTCCCGGGACAGACCCCCCCCCCCCCCCACCCATCCCAAACACTCGTCATTGTTAACGTCGTCGTGAACATCCTCTTTTGTTCGTCCCATGTCTGCCGTGTCCCGCCCACTTCCCATTCTCCGCCCAATCAGGAGTCACTTGTGTAATCCCCTGATCTGAGCTGACGACACAGTGAAGAAGGAAAAAGTCCCAAAAAAGCTGAACACACGAGCCACAAACTGGAGATGGGAAACAGTAGAGAGGCCAGCTGTTGTCCAGATGTGTCTCACACTGTAAATAATGTCTGAAATCTCCAGTTAGTACTTTAGATTTCACAGTAACACTACTGGATATGAGTTTACAGTAGCATGCTGTAAAGGTACATTACAACCTGTCACCATGACAACATCACAGAAGTCTAAGTATTACTGTAAAAAAAATCACAATATAGCCGCTATAGTACTGTAAATAGTACAGTACTGTATTTTTACAGAAAGACACAGACAGAAAGAGAAAGAAAGGGTTTAAGGAAAGACAGACAGACAGAAAGACGGAGACAGATAGAAGGAAATACAGAAAGAAAGACAGAGAGACAGAGACAGACAGAAAGATAGAAGGAAAGAACAACAGACAGAAAGGCAGACGGAAAGACAGAGACAGAAAGAATGACAGAAAGACAAACAGACAGAAAGACAGAGACAGACCGAAAGATAGAAGGAAAGAACAACAGACAAAAAGGCAGACGGAAAGACAGAGACAGATAGAAAGACAGACGGAAAGACAGAGACAGATAAAAGGAAAGACAGAAAGAGACAGAAAAACAGACGGAAAGACAGACAGATAGATAGAAAGACAGACGGAAAGACAGAGAGAGATAGAAAGATAGAGACAGATAGAAAGATTGAAGGAAAGACAGAGACAGAAAGAAAGACAGACAGAAAGAAACAGAGACAGATAGAAAGACAGACGGAAATAACGACAGACAGAAGACAGAGACAGATAGAAAGACAAAGACAGAACGACAGAAAGAATCACAGTAGTCAAAGCATTACTGTAAAAAATCACAATACATCTATAGTACTGTAAATAGTGCAGTAAACTACTGTATTTCTACTTTTTATCTTATGTTGTGTGTAATTGTTGTGTTTTTACAGTGAATACATAAAATACTGTAGTAAATGGACCTTTACTGGGAAAAACAACTCACAGGAACTTGCTGCCAATCGTTGCCATAGTTACTGTAAATCTCACGTTTAAATTTCTTACTTTTCTCCAGTTTATATCCGTGTGAGCAACTTTTGCCCGACTGACTTTCCCGTCTTAGACGTCGATGTCTCTGTCTCTAGTGTCTCTAGTGTCCCTCTGTCCCTCTGTGTTGGCTCGTTGTTGCTCAGTGTGTCATACCCTTCTGTGTGTGTCTGTTCTTGTGCTTGTGTCTCCCGCCTCGTTGCAGATATGTGACTGAGTTTGTGGACCTGGGTAATGTGTCAGCCTTAAGGACGTTCAGGGTGCTGCGAGCGCTCAAAACCATCTCTGTCATCCCAGGTGAGGAAGCCAGACGCAGGGGCGTGAATAGCAAACGCACCCCCGAGCCTGCTGGGAAAAACTGAAATCAGTGTCTGATGAAATCTCATCCTGCATACTACCCAGGGACAGAATCCGCTCTTTTACTGCACATGCATACACACATTCATATAAGTGAACATGGGTAGTATGCAGAAAGAGGAATCTTCCTTTATGATTGGTTGTGTGCAGACATCAGAGGCTTAGCAGACGGTGACAGTGAGCCATGATTGGCTTCTAATGGCTAATAAAGGGCTTGTTTTTTAATTTAAATTAACAAGAAAAATCTTCATGTTTTGCAAAAACAACAAAAATGCCATTCCGCATCTTTTTGGACTTATTATTTTTATTATTATTATTATATCTGTGTTTAAAACGTTGGAAAAGCTAGAGCAGATAATTAAAAAATAACTTAAAGATTAAAAACAAACGATCACACTTTTTTGACAAGAAAAAGTTGACTAGGGTGCTTTTGTTTAAAAAATAAATAAATAAATAAAAAAATTTAAAAAAATTTAAAATAAGCTGGAAGCATTGTAGTTTCAAAAAGCAGCCAAGAGCGTCTTTTGTTGCTATAACAACAGCTACAGTATCCAACAGCGCTATGTGGAGCGGTGCTAACATCATAGACTCCCATTCATCTAGCCGTCTAGCTCCATAGACTCCCATTCATTTAGCCCTCTAGCTCCATAGACTCCCATTCATTTAACCGTCTATCTCCATTGACTCCCATTCATTTAGCCATCTATCTCCATTCACTCCCATTCATTTAACCGTCTAGCTCCATAGACTCCCATTCATTTAGCCGTCTAGAGCCATAGACTCCCATTCATTTAGCCGTCTGGCTCCATAGACTCCCATTCATTTTGCACTCGCCCGCGATCCCCCCCAGTGGAACTCTAGGGGAACTGCAACCAAAGTCGGCACAATTTGTAATAATAATAATTAATTTCAATTAATTTTAACGTAATTTTTAAGGTGTTATATCAGTACTTTCACTTCAGTAAAGTATCTAAATAAAATATCTAAATACCTCCTGAATCTGCCGGAGACAGTCCTGACTAAAAGTAGAAACCCTGCTAAAGCTAATGCTAATGTCTCTTGTTTTTAAAAAATAGCAAGAAAAGACCAAAAGTGTATGTAAAAAAAAAAGTGTAAATGTATTTGTTTAGCACCCGTATTAACGCTTGTGTTTTCCCAAAAATTAACACTTTTGTTGTTTTTAACTTTTTTCAATGTTTGTCACTTTTTTGACGTTTTCAACACTACGTAACACTAACTTATTAACTTTAGTTTTACAGTTATTTTGGGAATTTATGGTCAATAAACCTCATTTATAGGAAATTATACCTAATGTTTGAGTTAGAAAAGCAGAAATTAGGAATTATTGAGACTAAAATTAAAGGAATGGATGTTGATGATAATTACAGACTGGAATTTTACTCAATACTATTTCAAAAACACTTCCATTTGTTTTCAAATGCTATAAAATTAAATAAGACGCCCCAAAATTAATGAAAGTAGAGATTTGTACTTGGCAAAGAGCGTTGGGTGGAATCAATCATGTTATTTTGGGGAATTAAAAACATTGATATAGGACAACATGAGGACAACATGGGGACAACATGAAGACAACATGAGGGCAACATGGGGACAACATGAAGACAACATGAAGACAACATGAGGGCAACATGGGGACAACATGAGGGCAACATGAAGACAACATGAGGGCAATATGAAGTCAACATGAGGACAACATGAGGACAACATGGGGGCAACATGGGGATAACATGAAGGCAACATGAGGACAACATGGGGACAACATGAAGACAACATGAGGATAACATGAGGACAACATGGGGGCAACATGGGGGCAACATGGGGATAACATGAAGGCAACATGAGGACAACATGGGGGCAACATGGGGGCAACATGAGGACAACATGAGGACAACATGAGGGCAACATGAGGGCAACATGAGGGCAACATGAGGGCAACATGAAGACAACATGAAGACAACATGAGGACAACATGAGGACAACATGAGGACAACATGGGGACAACATGGGGACAACATGAGAGCAACATGAGGGCAACATGGGGACAACATGGGGACAACATGAGGGCAACATGAGGACAACATGAGGGTTAAAACACCCATTAATACCCACAGATTCTAACTTATAAGACCAATATTAATTGGAGATGTGGATCTAAATCTGTCGCTGGCTAGCCTCTGTATGTCTCCACCCTGCATGTTAGCATGCAGCGCTAACGGCGTTATCTTTATTCCACTGGCGTCTGACAACACGTGTCATGAACCGCACCCTCAAAAAAGTGCCTTCAAGGTATAAAAGATTAGGAAAAGAAAAGGTTGTTTCTGTGATTTGGGCCTCTGTGTTCTCACTGTGTTTTGGTTCCTGCTGTTTTTACCGCCTGTTGATGTTTCTGTGTGTTTTTATCTGAATGTTGACGCTTGTTTCACGTCATTCTTAAAGTGCTCGTGTTACGCTTTTTTGGCTTTCGTTATAGGTTTATAAAGTGAAAAAGCCCAAAGTCCCCCCCCCCCCGCAACGGGACGTACCATCTCCAACAGAAAACACTGTTCATTTTGTTGTAATGCCCTCATATTCTGCTTCTGACTGGCTAGTAGTCCTTACCTAGGTACTGTCAGGGCCCTCATACTCTGCTCCTGACTGGCTAGTAGTCCTTACCTAGGTACTGTCAGAGCCCTCATACTCTGCTCCTGACTGGCTAGTAGTCCTTACCTAGGTACTGTCAGGGCCCTCATACTCTGCTCCTGACTGGCTAGTAGTCCTTACCTAGGTACTGTCAGAGCCCTCATACTCTGCTTCTGACTGGCTAGTAGTCCTTACCTAGGTACTGTCAGAGCCCTCATACTCTGCTTCTGACTGGCTAGTAGTCCTTACCTAGGTACTGTCAGGGCCCTCATACTCTGCTCCTGACTGGCTAGTAGTCCTTACCTAGGTACTGTCAGAGCCCTCATACTCTGCTTCTGACTGGCTAGTAGTCCTTACCTAGGTACTGTCAGGGCCCTCATACTCTGCTCCTGACTGGCTAGTAGTCCTTACCTAGGTACTGTCAGAGCCCTCATACTCTGCTTCTGACTGGCTAGTAGTCCTTACCTAGGTACTGTCAGGACCCTCATACTCTGATTCTGACTGGCTAGTAGTCCTTACCTAGGTACTGTCAGGGCCCTCATACTCTGCTCCTGACTGGCTAGTAGTCCTTACCTCTGCACATGTTAGACTCCCAACTAAGATGGAATAGAAGTGAGATGCCTCACTCTGTAGCTAAAACAGAGAGCTCAACACACAGGGTGAAAAGAGGAGCTGCAGCAAACAATATATGATCTATTTTTGAAAATGAGCGTAACATGAGCACTTTAAAGCTGCTGTGAGATGAAAACAAAGTAACAGGACACAACTTTTACAGAGATTTTCACCTCACAGCAGAGTTATATTTCTATTTTAATTGTCTGTAAAATGACTTTTCATTCATATAATTTACTATCTTGGGATTTTTTTTCAAGTGCAGGTGCATAAAGATGGCCGCCCTTTAGTTTGACTCCATAACCTGTCTCACATTTTTGTTTTGTTTTTACACAAAACTTAAGGATAAAAACCATTTAGCTCTTTATTCACAGTATAAAAAATGAGTGATTTAGCTGCTTTGTTGCTTTGAGTCTATATGGGTTTGGGGCTGAAATATTTAGGGTTATACATATTGGAAAGAAGTAAGAAGACTGGATTATTGTTAAAGTTGATGCGGCGGCCATCTTTACGATCCCTGATCCATTTGATTAAAGGAATAGTTCACCCAAAAGCAGCAAGAATTGCATGTAATATGTATGCAGCTCTCACTTCTCCAGCCTCTCCATTGGCCCAGAGAAAGTTTTCTATTGGACGGTTTGATTTGATTTATTTTATTTTCACAATAAAAACATTAAAGCATTGTTATATATTTCACATAAAGATGTGATGGACAATTGCCGAAAAACCCTCAAGGGCTCAATCTCCATAGAAATAATTTAAAAACATTTATATATTATTATGTAAACTGGCAGGCAGCTAGCAGATAGTGAGATGTTTTTTACAGTGTGTTCAGGGGACAGGCAGCTTGCAGATAGTGAGATGTTTTTTACAGTGTGTTCAGGGGGCAGGCAGCTAGCAGATAGTGAGATGTTTTTTTACAGTGTGTTCAGGGGACAGGCAGCTAGCAGATAGTGAGGACATATTTTTACAGTGTGTTCAGGGGACAGGCAGCTAGCAGATAGTGAGATGTTTTTTACAGTGTGTTCAGATGACCGGCAGCTAGCAGATAGTGAGATGTTTTTTTACAGTGTGTTCAGGGGACAGGCAGCTAGCAGATAGTGAGGAGATGTTTTTTACAGTGTGTTCAGGGGACAGGCAGCTTGCAGATAGTGAGGACATGTTTTTACAGTGTGTTCAGATGACAGGCAGCTAGCAGATAGAGAGGAGATGTTTTTACAGTGTGTTCAGGGGACAGGCAGCTAGCAGATAGTGAGATGTTTTTTTCAGTGTGTTCAGGGGACAGGCAGCTAGCAGATAGTGAGGAGATGTTTTTTACAGTGTGTTCAGGGGACAGGCAGCTTGCAGATAGTGAGGACATGTTTTTACAGTGTGTTCAGATGACAGGCAGCTAGCAGATAGTGAGATGTTTTTTACAGTGTGTTCAGATGACCGGCAGCTAGCAAATAGTGAGATGTTTTTTACAGTGTGTTCAGATGACCGGCAGCTAGCAGATAGAGAGGAGATGTTGTAGCCTTAAAAACGTGACATCGCTTAGAGCACCTTTAACATGAGTGCACAACAAAAATTTTTTTATTCATTTTGTTTGGAAACCTTTTTCTGGCGTCATAGAGAGCCTCAGGAGGTATACATAATTGATATATTTTTTTAATAATAATAATAACAACAATATATTTTATTTGTAATGCACACACATTTAAGACAAACCTCTAAGTGCTACAGGTAAGATCATAAAAGTAAGGTAAAAACATCATTTTATTTTTATTTTTTGGTGAACTGTTCCTTTAAAGTATTCATTCTAACATGTGATGCTTTATTAAAAAAGTAGCCGCTAGTAATGATTTCCATTCATTTAGAGATGTTTTAAATATGATGAATTGATTTCCTAAAACGGGGATTCACGTCCACAATAACATGTATGTGACTGTTAACCCCGTGTGCTTCTGACCGCCGGCCCCGCCAGGCCTGAAGACCATCGTTGGCGCTCTGATTCAGTCGGTGAAGAAGCTCGCCGACGTGATGATCCTCACCGTCTTCTGCCTGAGCGTCTTCGCCCTCATCGGCCTGCAGCTCTTCATGGGGAACCTGCGGCAGAAGTGCGTGCGCAGCACGGAGCACTGCATCAACGGCAGCCTGGCGGCCAACACCTCCTTCTACTGCAACAACAAGACCTGGGCCTCCGTCAGGGACTTCATCAACGACGAGGGTGAGAATCGGACTCTGTTATATCTGTTAGGGATGTACCGAATCCACATTTTTGGGGTTCGGCTGAATACCAAATCCACTGTATCCACATAGGTACTGTCAGGGCCCTCATACTCTGCTCCTGACTGGCTAGTAGTCCTTACCTAGGTACTGTCAGGGCCCTCATACTCTGCTCCTGACTGGCTAGTAGTCCTTACCTAGGTACTGTCAGGGCCCTCATACTCTGCTCCTGACTGGCTAGTAGTCCTTACCTAGGTACTGTCAGGGCCCTCATACTCTGCTCCTGACTGGCTAGTAGTCCTTACCTAGGTACTGTCAGGGCCCTCATACTCTGCTTCTGACTGGCTAGTAGTCCTTACCTAGGTACTGTCAGGGCCCTCATACTCTGCTCCTGACTGGCTAGTAGTCCTTACCTAGGTACTGTCAGGGTCCTCATACTCTGCTTCTGACTGGCTAGTAGTCCTTACCTAGGTACTGTCAGGGCCCTCATACTCTGCTTCTGACTGGCTAGTAGTCCTTACCTAGGTACTGTCAGGGTCCTCATACTCTGCTTCTGACTGGCTAGTAGTCCTTACCTAGGTACTGTCAGGGCCCTCATACTCTGCTTCTGACTGGCTAGTAGTCCTTACCTAGGTACTGTCAGGGTCCTCATACTCTGCTTCTGACTGGCTAGTAGTCCTTACCTAGGTACTGTCAGGGCCCTCATACTCTGCTTCTGACTGGCTAGTAGTCCTCACCTAGGTACTGTCAGGACCCTCATACTCTGCTTCTGACTGGCTAGTAGTCCTTACCTAGGTACTGTCAGGGCCCTCATACTCTGCTCCTGACTGGCTAGTAGTCCTTACCTAGGTACTGTCAGGGTCCTCATACTCTGCTTCTGACTGGCTAGTAGTCCTTACCTAGGTACTGTCAGGGCCCTCATACTCTGCTTCTGACTGGCTAGTAGTCCTTACCTAGGTACTGTCAGGGCCCTCATACTCTGCTTCTGACTGGCTAGTAGTCCTTACCTAGGTACTGTCAGGACCCTCATACTCTGCTTCTGACTGGCTAGTAGTCCTTACCTAGGTACTGTCAGGGTCCTCATACTCTGCTTCTGACTGGCTAGTAGTCCTTACCTAGGTACTGTCAGGGCCCTCATACTCTGCTTCTGACTGGCTAGTAGTCCTTACCTAGGTACTGTCAGGGCCCTCATACTCTGCTTCTGACTGGCTAGTAGTCCTTACCTAGGTACTGTCAGGGCCCTCATACTCTGCTTCTGACTGGCTAGTAGTCCTTACCTAGGTACTGTCAGGGCCCTCATACTCTGCTTCTGACTGGCTAGTAGTCCTTACCTAGGTACTGTCAGGGCCCTCATACTCTGCTTCTGACTGGCTAGTAGTCCTTACCTAGGTACTGTCAGGGCCCTCATACTCTGCTTCTGACTGGCTAGTAGTCCTTACCTAGGTACTGTCAGGACCCTCATACTCTGCTCCTGACTGGCTAGTAGTCCTTACCTAGGTACTGTCAGGACCCTCATACTCTGCTTCTGACTGGCTAGTAGTCCTTACCTAGGTACTGTCAGGGCCCTCATACTCTGCTTCTGACTGGCTAGTAGTCCTTACCTAGGTACTGTCAGGACCCTCATACTCTGCTTCTGACTGGCTAGTAGTCCTTACCTAGGTACTGTCAGGGCCCTCATACTCTGCTCCTGACTGGCTAGTAGTCCTTACCTAGGTACTGTCAGGGCCCTCATACTCTGCTTCTGACTGGCTAGTAGTCCTTACCTAGGTACTGTCAGGGCCCTCATACTCTGCTCCTGACTGGCTAGTAGTCCTTACCTAGGTACTGTCAGGACCCTCATACTCTGCTTCTGACTGGCTAGTAGTCCTTACCTAGGTACTGTCAGGGCCCTCATACTCTGCTTCTGACTGGCTAGTAGTCCTTACCTAGGTACTGTCAGGGCCCTCATACTCTGCTTCTGACTGGCTAGTAGTCCTTACCTAGGTACTGTCAGGGCCCTCATACTCTGCTTCTGACTGGCTAGTAGTCCTTACCTAGGTACTGTCAGGGCCCTCA
Organism: Etheostoma nigrum; assembly: GCA_029931835.1. Lineage (NCBI taxonomy): Eukaryota > Metazoa > Chordata > Actinopteri > Perciformes > Percidae > Etheostoma > Etheostoma nigrum. The sequence goes on from CM057258.1 coordinate 1,999,680, forward strand.
TACTCTGCTTCTGACTGGCTAGTAGTCCTTACCTAGGTACTGTCAGGGCCCTCATACTCTGCTTCTGACTGGCTAGTAGTCCTTACCTAGGTACTGTCAGGACTTCATCAACGACGAGGGTGAGAATCGGACTCTGAGCTAGGGCTGGACAATATGTCCATGTTATATCTGTTAGGGATGAATCAACATTTTTGGGGTTCGGCTGAATAGCAAATCCACTGTATTAACCCTCCTGTTGTCCTCGGGTCAATTTTGACCCCTTTAAAAAACGTCTATATCTAAAATATTCAGCCGAACCCAAATCCTGGATTTGGTGCATCGCTAATATCTGTATCAACATATTGGAGCAGATATTGCCTTGCATCAAGGGCATGCAGGGGAATAATGCTGTGTGTGTGTGTGTGTGTGTGTGTGTGTGTGTGTGTGTGTGTGTGTGTGTGTGTGTGTGTGTGTGTGTGTGTGTGTGTGTGGTGTGTGTGTGTGTGTGTGTGTGTGTGTGTGTGTGTGTGTGTGTGTGTACACGCGCGTGTGCGTGTGTACACGCGCGTGTGCGTACTTGCTGCTCGCGCCTTTCTGAAGTGGTGGCTGGTGTTTTCTTAATTGCAATAAAGACACGCACGCACACACACACACACATTAATATACATACATACAAACACACACACACACAGAAGTCATATGAGGTCCGTTGGTAAATGTTGACCGGCTAACATATGTTATGTGGTCATACTTGAACTCACACACACTCACACACACTCACACACACACACTCACACACACTCACACACACTCACACACACACACACACACACACACACACTCACACACACACACACACACACACACACTCACACACACACACACACACACACACACACACACATACACACACGCACACACACTCACACACACTCACACACACTCACACACACTCACACACACACACACACACATACACACACACACACAGGTCGAGGTCGGGGTTAAGGAAGCCCTTAACACTGTTGTCAGATGAATGTGACCAAAATGCTGAGCTGCCTGTGTGTTTCATATTGCTCATCGCACATTAATCTGCATTCAGCATGAAGTCATCCAGGGCAGCAGTATTTTTCATTAGAAGTGTTAATTTTCCATGTTTTAATTTACAGATTTTAGAAGCTCAGATTAATAAGCCAACCGTCATTCATTCATGTTTCTAATTAGTTCTGTGAGGTAACGAGAGGAGATGCTGCAATTTGACCCCTTTAATAAATGTCTATATCTGAAATATGAGTTTCTTTTTAACCAAATTACCACAAAAAAATGGATTGGATTCCTTCCAACGCTCTTTATAAATACAACTGATCACTTTTATTCCTCTGATCTTAACTATTAGTCAAAATAATTCATAATTTCTGCTTTTTTTAACTCAAATATAAGGTATATTTCTATTTAAATGAGGGTTATTGAGCATGAATTCCAAAAAGTAGTAAAACTAGTAAGGTGGTGGTAGTGAAAACTTACAAAAAAGTCAAATTTATGTCCATTTTTGACCCGGGAGGACAACACAAAGCCCAAAATAAAGGCGTCTTACAGAGCTTACGGTAACGGGGTTTGCAGGCACATGCCGCTCCCTGCTAATGTATCTTCTATTTATTCATTTCCAGTTTGCTTTGCCATCCATCACATCAAACAAATGTCCCCCGCAGGCTCCTGTATCGACCCCTAAAAGCTGCTGTGAAACCCGAGAGCCCGTCCCGCTCGGCTCCTCGGCGCGAGATCAATGGCGGACGTTACTCATGCTTAAACATTTCCCATAATGCCCGTGTTTGCTCTGTCTGGTCGGAGCCGGCTGACAGCACGCAGCAGCCGTGGCGTTCAATAGATGAACATCGACGCGTGTTCGATGGCATGTGAGCAGCAGATGGAGCTGATGTTACCGGGCAGTCTTACGCAGTGAGCTGATTGATTCCCTATGGTCCTCACACCTGTCAACAACCCCCCTGAGTCTGATGCTCACTTCCATTTTCCCACAACGCGGGCGTCACACTGCCACGCTGCAAATGAGAATCACATCAAGCGCCGGACGTTTATTGTTTATTGGCATGCTTTTATTTCATCAAAATATTCAAATTAAATTTAAGACCGACTGCTTGTCTCATACAGTCTTCACTCGTACAGTTTGGTTGACGTAAAGCCCTAAAAGAGTCAGAAAAAAGTTTTTTAGACATAAAAAAGAGCAATAACAAGTGACAAAAATATTGAAATTACAACGGCAAAATAATTTTGGTAAAAGTGGCTCAAACGTTGAAACGTGCTTCCTAAACAAACGTTGTAAAAAGTGCAAAGAAAGTGAAAACAACCACCAAAAAAAATCTCAAAAAGTGGCAGAAACGTAACAAGCACCCAAAAAATGTAAAAAAAAAAAAGTTAAAAACAACCACCAAAAAAAGTCTCAAAAAGTGGCAGAAACGTTGAAACAAACACCAAAAAAAAACATGGCATAAACGTAACAAGCATCCAAAAAATGTACAAAAAAAGTTAAAAACAAGCACCAAAAAACGTCAAAAAAGTGGCAAAAAATCTTGAAACAAGCACCAAAAAATGGCCAAAAAAACTTGAAACAAGCACCCCAAAAAAGTTAAAAACAAGCACCAAAAAACGTCAAAAAAGTGGCAAAAAATCTTGAAACAAGCACCAAAAAATGGCCAAAAAAACTTGAAACAAGCACCCCAAAAAAGTTAAAAACAAGCACCAAAAAACGTCAAAAAATTGGCAAAAAATCTTGAAACAAGCACCAAAAAACGGCAAAAAAATTCTCAAAAAGTGGCAAAAAACGTAACAAGCACCCAAAAAATGTAAAAAAAGTGCAGAAAAATGGTGAAACGAGCACCAAAAAATGTCAAAAAAAGTGCCAAAAACGTGGAAACAAGCACCAAATAAACTAAAGAAAAAGGGACAAAAACAAGGTGGGCCAAAATTAGTTGTGAACCAAAATCCTAATTATGAATTGATACTATAAATAAAATTGGAATTGAATTGAAGTATTTGTACTTCGTTACTTCCCATCTCTGCTGCAGACTAATGTGCATTTATTTTGGGAGAGGGGTTTTGGAGAACCTAAAGTTTCGGGTAATGACTTTACTTAGACTCTTCCTCATCTGCTTTGTCTGCAGAGAAGATGACTCAGTGAGTCATTTCAATGCTGCGTGAAGGCGTCATGCTAACTCTGAGCCGGAGAACCAAAGCACTTCAGACTCCAGAAGTTTCTGTTGGCGAGCGGCGACGCGTCCTCCCAGATGCACTCGATACCGATTGAATGGGCTGCGCTCCTAAAAAGCTTAAGTGCCTTTGGTGCAGTGGCGGTCAGAGCCAATCACAAGCACAGAAAGAGCTGCTGTTAGTCGGAAAAGGGGGCACTTTGCCCGTGCACCGCCAAAATAAAGGAAAGACTTTTTAAATGTTGAAAGGCTTTGTTTCTCTTTGACAAGCCGGGGGTTTTACTGAAGAAGGGTTTCAGCTTTGTTTTCGCCGAGTTGCAGCGGCTTCCTTTTGTTGCTTTAGTGATGAGAACATGACACAAATTTTAATATTTTTTTACATAATGGGTGGAGATGAATGGGATCCCAATTATGGGTTGAAACATTAAAGAGCAGATAAAAACAGTTAAACATATAAAAGCAGAGCTAAGTAGCATTAGTCATCATCATACCACTACATGGTAACCCCCACCCTGTGTCTTCTACGCCCTTTACTTCAACATCCAACTGTAATCTGACGTGTTTTGTGTGTCTTTTTCTAGATAACTTCTACAAAGTAGAGGGAGCCAAGGATGCCTTAATCTGCGGCAACAGCAGCGACGCAGGGTGAGTCGACCTTTTCTCTCCATTACAGGAAAAACCTGACTCACAAGCTGGGAAACTCACACCCCTCCCGTTCGAGAGCGGAGGATTAAAGGTTGCTTAGTTTTAAGTGACGGATGCTGAAATGTGTTGCAGTTGTGAGCTTATTTGTTGTCAGGAGATCAGGCTGAAGACCAACAATGAGCCAACAGTTTGATTGTATAAAGGATGATGTAATGATGTGATTGCGGCCATTTCTTGCATTAAAAAAAAAATGCAGTAGCCGATGAATCTTCAGGCTTTTGCTGGGTGTTTGAGATATTATCCTAATTGTCTGTCGACCAGGATGACGGATAAACGGCTGACCCGATGTTTATGAAACTTGGTGGAAGTGTGTAGCGTGAGCAAAGGAAGAAGCCTTTAAATTTTGAAACGGATCATTGCGAGATAACATTGCGAGATGGGGCATGGCCTTGGCAGATGTCTGCGCTCTCTGAGAGCAATTCTAGTTATTTAGTTAGTTTAGATTAAACAAGGAAACCAAATTGATTGATTTCTGTGTAAAAGGCTGATGTTGTCGCCTCATTTCTTGTCATTGCTGTCGAGGGCCTTGGCAGCCATTGAGGAATCCCAATTCATGTCTTCTGTATTGTTTCTAGAGAGGACAACTCCACATGAAGGTTGATTCTGGTGTATTGTGTATTATTGACTCCACACGCATCAATTTTACTTTTTCTTGCGCAAGAAATGAAGAAATGTTCTAATTGTGATATATATCTCAATGCATATTTTGCTGTATTCCGGCGTAGCAAGATACAACTCAATATATGATAGAAAATGTGTAAAATGTGACACAAAAGACACAGAATTTGAATGTAGTTTTGCTGAAGCCCTTCAGACCTACGATGGTTTACAAAATCCAGGGCTCTATTCTTTTTCCTTTTACTCATGGGTGATTTTACACCCCTTTAAGAGGGGCTCGAGCCCCCTAAATTTCATCTCAGTCGCCCCTCAAAATTATAATAAACGTTTTTTTTAATAAATTTTAGTGCTTCAAGTGAGAGTTTGGGAACTTGTCTGTTATTGACAGAGGACAACACAGTTACAGGTGAAAGGGCTTGAAACTGGTTTAATGTCCCGTGTGTCTGTCCCCGATGCGACGCACCTGTAACCCCGTCAAGGAAAGGTTAACAGGAAGGTAGCGTCGGCCAATCAGAGGAGGTTGTGCCAGACTCCCGCCTTTGGCTGAGTCGCTATCTGATCTGTCAGAGGGAGAGCAGGAGACGGATGTGGAGTTTAACGTTGGTTGATAGATAGATAGATAGATAGATAGATAGATAGATAGATAGATAGATAGATAGATA
>CM057258.1:2009864-2039864 GCA_029931835.1 Etheostoma nigrum
GGGTGTCCCGGGACATGTCTGCATGTAGCCTTTAAAAAAAAGCAACAAAAACATGAAAAAGTTGTCAAAATATAACTTGAAAAAGCGGCAAAATTTGGAAAAGGTAAAAAAAAAAAATCAAAAAAAAATGTCGAAAAAGCGACAAAAACATAAAAATTGTCAAATTGTCAAAATAAAATAATAAGAAAACGACCTCAAAATTCAGTGTGTATTTTTAGTGTGTGTTTTTAGACATGTTACATGTAGAAGCGAGTGATGATGCTGCTTACATGGATAGAAAGAATAACTCGGTTGTGTTTATGGTCAACATGTTCACAGTCACGTATAGTCACGCGTGTGTATTTCTGTTGCACACGGTCACGCGTGTGTATTCCTGTTGCACACGGTCACGCGTGTGTATTCCTGTTGCACACGGTCACGCGTGTGTATTTCTGTTGCACACGGTCACGCGTGTGTATTCCTGTTGCACACGGTCACGCGTGTGTATTTCTGTTGCACACGGTCACGCGTGTGTGTATACCTGTTGCACACGGTCACGCGTGTGTATTTGTGTTGCACACGGTCACGCGTGTGTGTTCCTGTTGCACACGGTCACGCGTGTGTATTCCTGTTGCACACGGTCACGCGTGTGTGTTCCTGTTGCACACGGTCACGCGTGTGTATTCCTGTTGCACACGGTCACGCGTGTGTATTCCTGTTGCACACGGTCACGCGTGTGTATTCCTGTTGCACACGGTCACGCGTGTGTATTTCTGTTGCACACGGTCACGCGTGTGTATTCCTGTTGCACACGGTCACGCGTGTGTATTTCTGTTGCACACGGTCACGCGTGTGTGTATACCTGTTGCACACGGTCACGCGTGTGTATTTGTGTTGCACACGGTCACGCGTGTGTGTTCCTGTTGCACACGGTCACGCGTGTGTATTCCTGTTGCACACGGTCACGCGTGTGTGTTCCTGTTGCACACGGTCACGCGTGTGTATTCCTGTTGCACACGGTCACGCGTGTGTATTCCTGTTGCACACGGTCACGCGTGTGTATTTCTGTTGCACACGGTCACGCGTGTGTATTCCTGTTGCACACGGTCACGCGTGTGTATTTCTGTTGCACACGGTCACGCGTGTGTGTATACCTGTTGCACACGGTCACGCGTGTGTATTTGTGTTGCACACGGTCACGCGTGTGTGTTCCTGTTGCACACGGTCACGCGTGTGTATTCCTGTTGCACACGGTCACGTGTGTGTATTCCTGTTGCACACGGTCACGCGTGTGTATTCCTGTTGCACACGGTCACGCGTGTGTATTCCTGTTGCACACGGTCACGCGTGTGTATTCCTGTTGCACACGGTCAGAGGGGGGAGAGAGAGAGAGAGAGGGAGGGAGAGAGGAGAGAGAGAGGGAAGCTGCTGGGGGATGAGAGAGAGAGAGGGAGAGAGAGAGGGAGGGAGAGAGGAGAGAGAGAGGGAAGCTGCTGGGGGATGAGAGAGGGAGGGAGAGAGAGAGAGAGAGAGACAGAGAGAGAAAGAAGCTGGCTGAAGCTGCTCTCCATGATGCTGATACACCGCCGGCCGGAGGGCAAAGGTCACCGAGCTAACCCACTCACACACTCACACACACACACACACACACACACACTCTGACACACTCACACACACACACACTCTGACACACACACACACACACACACACACACACACAATGACACACACACACACACACACACACACACACTGGCACACACACTGACACACACACACACACACTGACACACACACACACACACACTGACACACACACACACACACTGACACACACACACACACTCACATTTAGACTCATAACTTTAGAAAAGTTTCCATTGAGTTGTGATTGGTCGGTTGTCGTCTGTAGTTTCCACCACTTTTATTATTTTATTTTATTTTATTTTATTTTCCACCACTTTTATTATTTTATTGTATTTTATTTTATTTCCTCTCCCAGTCCCAATGAGATCTTTTCAGATCTGAAATGAGAGAAACAGACGAGGAAAAACCTGCTGAGTGGATTTCTGAGCCAGGATTCCTCGTCTAATTAAAATCAGACCCAACGAGTTAAAAAGCATGGGTTTATACACAGCACACTGAGAAATACACAGAAATACACAGAAATACACTGAGAAATACACAGAAATACACAGCACACTGAGAAATACACAGAAATACACAGAAATACACTGAGAAATACACAGAAATACACAGCACACTGAGAAATACACAGAAATACACAGAAATACACTGAGAAATACACAGATATACACAGAAATACACAGAGAAATACATAGATATACACAGCACACTGAGAAATACACAGAAATACACAGAAATACACAGAGAAATACAGAGATATACACAGCACACTGAGAAATACACAGAAATACACTGAGAAATACACAGAAATACACAGAAATACACAGAGAAATACACAGATATACACAGCACACTGAGAAATACACAGAAATACACAGAGAAATACATAGAAATACACAGTAATACACAGTTATACACAGCACACTGAGAAATACACAGAAATACACAGAAATACACAGAGAAATACACAGATATACACAGAGAAATACACAGATATACACAGAAATACACTGAGAAATACACAGATATACACAGCACACTGTGAAATACACAGAAAGTACACAGAGAAATACACAGATATACACAGCACACTGAGAAATACACAGAAATACACAGATATACACAGATATACACAGAAATACACATATATAGACAGATATATACAGATGTACACAGATATATACAGATATACACAGAAATACAGAGAGAAATACACAGATATACACAGAAATACACAGATATACACAAATATACACAGAAATACACAGAGAAATACAGATATACACAGAAATACATAGATAAACACAGAGAGGAATACACAGAAATACACAGATACACAGATACAGGTATATACACAGATATATACACAGATACAAACAGAGAAATACACAGATAGATACACAGATACAGGTATATACACATATATATACACAGATATATACACAGATACAAACAGAGAAATACACAGATAGATACACAGATACAGGTATATACACATACTGTATATACACAGATATATACACAGATACAAACAGAAATACACAGATATACACAGATATACACAGAGAAATACACAGATATACACACAGAGAAATACAGATATACACAGAAAGGAATACACAGATATACACAGAGAAATACACAGATATACACAGATATATACACAGAAATACACCGATATACACAGATATATACAGATATACACACAGAGAAATACACAGATATACACAGACATACACAGATAGACACAGAGAAATACACAGATATACACAGAGAGAAATACAAAGATATACACAGATATACACAGATCGATACACAGATATACACAGAGAAATACACAGATATATATAGATATATACACAGAAATACACAGAAATACACAAAGAGTAACAAATAAAATAAGAAGGTGAAGATGAACGCACCAGAACTACTGAGAACATGTATAAAAACATCCAAGGGACAGATTTAATCAGCAGTTCTACTTTTTAGGATCATTTCAGCCAATAATATTCAGAAAAATACACCGAGTACACCAAAGACACCAGACATGTCTTTGAAGACACCCTCAAAGACGGTTGTGTCCGTTTGGGAGACGTCCCGGTCTGTGCACAGCGAAGAGGACTCGTCCCTCGTTAAAGAGACCAGGGTGCGTGAGGAATTAGGCCGAGACGGACCGGGTTTTAGGGATTTGGGACCTGGACCTGGACCTGGACCTGGACTTTAGTTTCGGATGTTGGACTTTAGGACACAGACTGGAGATGTAGACTCAAACCCAACATCTCATTTCTTTTATGAATCAGTGTCTCTCTCTCTCTCTGTCTGTCTGTCTGTCTCTCTCTCTCTCTCTTTCTCGCTCTGTCTCTCTCTCTCTCTGTCTAACTCTAGCTCTCTGTCTCTCTCTCTCTCTCTCTCTCTCTCTCTCTCTCTCTCTTTCTCGCTCTGTCTCTCTCTCTCTCTGTCTAACTCTAGCTCTCTGTCTCTGTCTCTCTCTGTCTCTCTCTCTCTCTCTCTCTCTCTCTCTCTCTCAGCTCTCTGTCTCTCTCTCTTTGAATATCTCTCTCTTTTTCTCTATCGCTTTCTGTCTCTTTCTATCACTCTCTCCCTTTCTCTCTTTTTCTCTGTCCGTCTAACTCTCTCTATCACTCTCTCTCTTTGTCTCTCTCTTTAAATATCTCTCTCTCTGTCTCTCTCTCTGTCTCTTTCTGAATATCTCTTTTTCTCTCTCTCTATCACTTTCTGTCTCCTATCACTCTCTCTTTAAATATCTCTCTCTCCTTTTCTCTCTCTCTTTTTCTCCGTCTGTCTAACTCTCTCTATCACTCTCTCTTTATCTCTCTCTATCTCTCTCTGTCTCTCTCTCTTTGAATATCTCTCTCTCCTTTTCTCTCTCTCTTTTTCTCTCTCTGTCTGTCTAACTCTCTCTCTTTGAATATCTCTCTCTTTTTCTCTCTATCGCTTTCTCTCTCTTTCTATCACTCTCTCTTTCTCTCTCTCTCCTCCCCCTCCCCGTTCATGTCCTTCAGCTCCTCCTGGGGGGGTCCTGAGTAGTTCCCAGACCAGATGGGATTTATAACCCCGGTGTGTTCAGGGTCGCTGCATCCAGGTAGCTATGCCTGGACCCCCTTCCCCCGGGGTCCAGTCAGCGTCCCGATCAGCTGGTCTGGTCTCTGTCTCTGTCCTGTCCCACGCTGTTGCTACGGGAACACATAGCTTCCTGTCTGTGTGACCTCATTATTTTGGTGTTGTGACCTAACACTCGGGTCCAAAGCTGTAGCCTGGGACATGGGGGGGGACATGGGGGGGGACATGGGGGGGACGGGGGAAGTCTTCATGGATCTCAGCCAGTATATTGATTGACATCTGTCAACGTGACCTGAAGACAAATATATATAAATCAAAATAATGTGATCATTTCACTGTAACATGCTAATTAAACGCACTCTTTGGTTTTTAACTCCAATCTGTCCCCCCCCCTTCCTTTTCTCAGCGAGGACTTCCTTCAGGGCCGAGCAGCTGTTTTCTTTCCCATCATACCACGCACCTCCAAACCTTCTTAACCCTTATGTTGTCTTCCCATGCTGAATCCCAGGCATGAATTTCCATTTTTGATGCTTTTTCCAGCGTGCTTGGCTCTTTTTTGGGGGGCTTTTCTGCCTTTAATTTAAGGTAATAAGGACAGTAAGGTAATAAGGTATGCTGCCTTGTAGTCTCCTTTTCGTCACCTTGTAGTCTCCTTTTCGTCTCCTTTTCGTCTCCTTTTCGTTGCCTTGTCGGCACTTTTTCGCCGCCTTGTTGTCGCCTCGCCCCTTTGTTGCCTTGTAGTCTCTTTGTAGTCACCTTGTAGTCTCCTTGTAGTCTCCTTTAGTCATCTTGTAGTCTCCTTGTAGTCTCCTTTTCGTCACCTTGTAGTCTCCTTTTCGTCTCCTTTTCGTCACCTTGTAGTCTCCTTTTCGTCACCTTGTAGTCTCCTTTTCGTCGCCTTGTAGTCTCCTTTTTGTCGCCTTGTAGTCTCCTTTTCGTCACCTTGTAGTCTCCTTTTTGTCACCTTGTAGTCTCCTTTTCGTCGCCTTGTAGTCTCCTTTTCGTCACCTTGTAGTCTCCTTGTAGTCGCCTTGTAGTCTCCTTGTAGTCTCCTTGTAGTCGCCTTGTAGTCTCCTTTTCGTCACCTTGTAGTCGCCTTGTAGTCTCCTTTAGTCATCTTGTAGTCTCCTTTTTGTCGCCTTGTAGTCTCCTTTTCGTTGCCTTGTAGTCTCCTTTTCGTCACCTTGTAGTCTCCTTTTTGTCGCCTTGTAGTCTCCTTGTAGTCTCCTTTTCGTCACCTTGTAGTCGCCTTGTAGTCTCCTTGTAGTCGCCTTGTAGTCTCCTTTTCGTCACCTTGTAGTCTCCTTTTCGTCATCTTGTAGTCTCCTTGTAGTCGCCTTGTAGTCTCCTTGTAGTCTCCTTGTAGTCACCTTGTAGTCTGCTTTTCGTCGCCTTGTAGTCTCCTTTTTGTTGCCTTATAGTCTCCTTTTCGTCACCTTGTAGTCTCCTTGTCGTCGCCTTGTAGTCTCCTTTTCGTCACCTTGTAGTCGCCTTGTAGTCTCCTTGTAGTCTCCTTTAGTCACCTTGTAGTCTCCTTGTAGTCGCCTTGTAGTCTCCTTTTGGTCACCTTGTAGTCTCCTTTTCGTCGCCTTGTAGTCTCCTTTTCGTCGCCTTGTAGTCTCCTTTTCGTCACCTTGTAGTCTCCTTGTATCGCCTTTTTGTCACTTTGTACGTCGCCTTGTAGTCTCCTTGTAGTCTCCTTTTCGTCACCTTGTAGTCGCCTTGTAGTCTCCTTGTAGTCGCCTTGTAGTCTCCTTTTCGTCACCTTGTAGTCTCCTTTTCGTCATCTTGTAGTCTCCTTGTAGTCGCCTTGTAGTCTCCTTGTAGTCTCCTTGTAGTCACCTTGTAGTCTGCCTTTTCGTCGCCCTTTGTAGTCTCGCCTTTTTGTTGCCTTATAGTCTCCTTTTCGTCACCTTGTAGTCTCCTTTTCGTCGCCTTGTAGTCTCCTTTTCGTCACCTTGTAGTCGCCTTGTAGTCGCCTTGTAGTCTCCTTTTCGTCTCCTTTTCGTCACCTTGTAGTCGCCTTGTAGTCTCCTTTAGTCACCTTGTAGTCTCCTTTTCGTCGCCTTGTAGTCTCCTTGTAGTCATCCTTGTAGTCTTCTTTTTGTCGCCTTGTAGTCTCCTTGTCATCTCCTTTTTGTCACCTTGTACTCTCCTTGTCGTCGCCTTGTAGTCTCCTTTTCGTCACCTTGTAGTCGCCTTGTAGTCTCCTTGTAGTCTCCTTTAGTCACCTTGTAGTCTCCTTTTCGTCGCCTTGTAGTCTCCTTGTAGTCTCCTTTTTGTCACCTTGTAGTCTCCTTTTCGTCGCCTTGTAGTCTCCTTGTAGTCGCCTTGTAGTCTCCTTTTCGTCATCTTGTAGTCTCCTTGTAGTCGCCTTGTAGTCTCCTTGTAGTCTCCTTTTCGTTGCCTTGTCGGCACTTTTTTGCCGCCTTGTTGTCGCCTTGCAGCCTCCTTTGTCGCCTCGCCCCTTGTAGTCGCCTTGTAGTCTCCTTTTCGTCACCTTGTAGTCTCCTTTTCGTCACCTTGTAGTCTCCTTTTCGTCACCTTGTAGTCTGCCTTGTGGTCGCCTTGTAGTCTCCTTGTAGTCATCCTTGTAGTCTGCCTTTTCGTCGCCTTGTAGTCGCCTTGTTGTCGCCTCGCCTCTTTGTAGCCTCGCTCCTTTGTCGCCTTGTAGTCTCCTTTTCGTCGCCTTGTAGTCACCTTGTAGTCTCCTTTTCGTCACCTTGTAGTCTCCTTTTCGTCACCTTGTAGTTGCCTTGTGGTCTCCTTGTAGTCTCCTTTAGTCATCTTGTAGTCTCCTTTTTGTCGCCTTGTAGTCTCCTTTTCGTCGCCTTGTAGTCTCCTTTTTGTCGCCTTGTAGTCTCCTTTTCGTCGCCTTGTAGTCGCCTTGTAGTCTCCTTGTAGTCTCCTTTTTGTCGCCTTGTAGTCTCCTTTTCGTCGCCTTGTAGTCGCCTTGTAGTCTCCTTGTAGTCTCCTTGTAGTCTCCTTTTCGTCACCTTGTAGTCGCCTTGTAGTCTCCTTGTAGTCTCCTTTAGTCACCTTGTAGTCTCCTTTTCGTCGCCTTGTAGTCTCCTTGTAGTCTCCTTTAGTCACCTTGTAGTCTCCTTTTCGTCGCCTTGTAGTCTCCTTGTAGTCGCCTTGTAGTCTCCTTTTCGTCATCTTGTAGTCTCCTTGTAGTCGCCTTGTAGTCTCCTTGTAGTCTCCTTTTCGTCACCTTGTAGTCTGCTTTTCGTCGCCTTGTAGTCTCCTTTTCGTCGCCTTGTAGTCTCCTTTTCGTCACCTTGTAGTCTCCTTTTTGTCGCCTTGTAGTCTCCTTGTAGTCTCCTTTTCGTCACCTTGTAGTCGCCTTGTAGTCTCCTTGTAGTCTCCTTTAGTCACCTTGTAGTCTCTTTTTCGTCGCCTTGTAGTCTCCTTGTAGTCGCCTCGTAGTCTCCTTGTAGTCGCCTTGTAGTCTCCTTGTAGTTTCCTTTAGTCATCTTGTAGTCTACTTTTTGTCGCCTTGTAGTCTCCTTGTATCTCCTTTTCGTCACCTTGTAGTCTCCTTTTCGTCGCCTTGTAGTCTCCTTTTCGTCGCCTTGTACTCTCCTTTTCGTCGCCTTGTAGTCTCCTTTTCGTCACCTTGTAGTCGCCTTGTAGTCTCCTTGTAGTCTCCTTGTAGTCTCCTTTTTGTTGCCTTTTCGGCACTTTTTTGCCGCCTTGTTGTCGCCTCGGCTCTTTGTCGCCTCGCCCCTTTGTCGCCTTGTAGTCTCCTTTTCGTTGCCTTTTCGGCACTTTTTTGCCGCCTTGTTGTCGCCTCGCCTCTTTGTCGCCTCGCCCCTTTGTCGCCTTGTAGTCTCCTTTTCGTCACCTTGTAGTCTCCTTGTAGTCTCCTTTTCGTCACCTTGTAGTCGCCTTGTAGTCTCCTTGTAGTCTCCTTTAGTCAGACTTGTAGTCTCCTTTTCGTCGTCTTGTAGTCTCCTTTTCGTCACCTTGTAGTCTCCTTTTCGTCATCTTGTAGTCTCCTTTTCGTCGTCTTGTAGTCTCCTTTTCGTCACCTTGTAGTCTCCTTTTCGTCATCTTGTAGTCTCCTTGTAGTCGCCTTGTAGTCGCCTTGTAGTCTCCTTGTAGTCGCCTTGTAGTCTCCTTTTCGTCACCTTGTAGTCTCCTTGTAGTCGCCTTGTAGTCGCCTTGTAGTCTCCTTTTTGCCTTCTTTATGCCGCCTTTTTGTTGCCTTTTTGTCACTTTTTTGTCGCCTTTTTGTAGCCTTAGTCTCCTTTTCGTCACCTTTCCGTGGCCTTGTAGTCTCCTTTAGTCACCTTGTAGTCTCCTTTTCGTCACCTTGTAGTCTCCTTGTATCGCCTTGTAGTCTCCTTTTCGTCGCCTTGTAGTCTCCTTTTTGTCCGGTAATAAAGGAGAGAGAGAGGGGGGAAGACATGCAGGAAATGGTCCCAGGTCGGATTCCAACCCTAGACCTCTGCATCGAGGCGTAAACCTCTCAGTACACGTACGCCCGCTCTACCGCTGACCCAACCTGGCTCTTTTTTTTAAATTCATGGTCAATACACCTAATCTATATGACATTATACCAAATTTTTGAGTTAAAAAAGCAGACATTATGAATTTATATTAACAAATAAAATAAAATCAAAGCATGTTGAGTGAATCACAGACTGGCTTGTGTCAAAGTTTAGTCACAACACTGTTTTAAAAACCATTTATAAAATTGAATAAAACATCCACAATTCAATAAAAGTAATCATTAATGTTGCGTGCAAAGATCAGTTACATGGGTTCTGTAAATCCATGCATCCAAGTTATTTTTGGGGGGTATTTCGGTTCAAAGAAACCCATCTGAAACGGGTCAAATTTGAGGACCTGAGGGCAACACACGTGGTGGGGGGTCGGGCTTTAATCATCGTTGACCCAGCGTCCCTCTCAGGGAGACCGGCTGTCATCGTAGCAGTTAGAGAGAAATATGGCCCGGCCGACTCTGGGGAAATGGCTGCCGGGGGGTTGATTTCCTGGAATACACTGCGTCACGCAGCTAATATTCCTCATTCCATTAGCCTAGCATTCACCGCTGGTGGTAGCCATGTCGATGTGTGTGTGTGTGTGTGTGTGTTTGCACGCGCCACTAAATTAGTTTATAGCGTTCATTTCTGCAGCTTCCAATTCTATTTGATGGTAGCAGCCCTGTTAATGCACCGCCATATATATATGTGTGTGTGTGTGTGTGTGTGTGTGTGTGTGTGTGTGCGTCTGTGTGTGTTATGTGTACGCGCCCTGAAGGTCTCAACACCCCCCCCCACCCTCCCTCCCCCAACATCTGTTATAAATGGTTGAAACATTACGTTAAAAGCTGCGCTGATCAATAACTCAACTACAATGTTGAAAAGACTTTATTGAAAAGTGGGGGTAGATTTTGTGTTTGTGTGTATGTGTGTGTGTGTGTGTGTGTGTGTGTAGTTTGAGTTATGAGCTCTCTGGGAGGCTTTGAATGTGACTGAAAGAGGTTTCCACCACTTAAATCCTGGTCCACTGGGAGATAAGTGTGTGTGTGTGTGTGTGTGTGTGTGTGTGTGTAAGGGAGATAAGACCTCATTTAGTTTCTCCTAGATGGTGTAAAACCTTCTAGTCGCCTTTTCGTCAGCTCCAAAAAGATGATGCTAATTGTCAATTTTGGACAGTGATGACATGTTCTCATGAAGTATTCATATATATATATACAGTGGGTACGGAAAGTATTCAGACCCCTTTAAATTTTTCACTCTTTGTTTCATTGCAGGCATTTTCCAAAAATCAAAAAAGTTCATTTTATTTCTCAGTAATGTACACTCAGCACCCCATCTTGGACAGAAAAAAACAGAAATGTAGAAATTTTTGCAAATTTATTAAAAAACAAAAACTGAAATATCACATGGTCATAAGTATTCAGACCCTTTGTTCAGTATTTAGTAGAAGCACCCTTTTGATCTAATACAGCCATGAGTCGTTTTGGGAAAGATGCAACAAGTTTTTCACATCTGGATTTGGGTATCCTCTGCCATTCCTCCTTGCAGATCCTCTCCAGTTCTGTCAGGTTGGATGGTAAACGTTGGTGGACAGTCATTTTCAGGTCTCTCCAGAGATGCTCAATTGGGTTTAAGTCAGGGCTCTGGCTGGGCCATTCAAGAACAGCCACGGAGTTGTTGTGAAGCCACTCCTTCGTTATTTTAGCGGTGTGCTTAGGGTCATTGTCTTGTTGGAAGGTAAACCTTCGGCCCAGTCTGAGGTCCAGAGCACTCTGGAAAAGGTTTTCGTCCAGGATATCCCTGTACTTGGCCGCATTCATCTTTCCCTCGATTGCAACCAGTCGTCCTGTCCCTGCAGCTGAAAAACACCCCCACAGCATGATGCTGCCACCACCATGCTTCACTGTTGGGACTGTATTGGACAGGTGATGAGCAGTGCCTGGTTTTCTCCACACATACCGCTTAGAATTAAGGCCAAAAAGTTCTATCTTGGTCTCATCAGACCAGAGGATTTTATTTATCACCATCTTGGAGTCCTTCAGGTGTTTTTTAGCAAACTCCATGCGGGCTTTCATGTGTCTTGCACTGAGGAGAGGCTTCCTTCGGGCCACTCTGCCATAAAGCCCCGACTGGTGGATTGCTGCAGTGATGGTTGACTTACTACAACTTTCTCCCATCTCCCGACTGCATCTCTGGAGCTTAGCCACAGTGACCATTGGGTTCTTCTTTGCCTCTCTCACCAAGGCTCTTCTCCCCCGATAGCTCAGTTTGGCCGGACGGCCAGCTCTAGGAAGGGTTCTGGTCGTCCCAAACGTCTTCCATTTGAGGATTATGGAGGCCACTGTGCTCTTAGGAACCTTAAGTGCAGCAGAAATTTTTTTGTAACCTTGACCAGATCTGTGCCTTGCCACAATTCTGTCTCTGAGCTCCTCAGGCAGTTCCTTTGACCTCATGATTGTCATTTGCTCTGACATGCACTGTGAGCTGTAAGGTCTTATATAGACAGGTGTGTGGCTTTCCTAATCAAGTCCAATCAGTATAATCAAACACAGCTGGACTCCAATGAAGGTGTAGAACCATCTCAAGGATGATCAGAAGAAATAGACAGCACCTGAGTTACATATGAGGGTCACGGCAAAGGGTCTGAATACTTATGACCATGTGATATTTCAGTTTTTGTTTTTTAATAAATTTGCAAAAATTTCTACATTTCTGTTTTTTTCTGTCCAAGATGGGGTGCTGAGTGTACATTACTGAGAAATAAAATGAACTTTTTTGATTTTTGGAAAATGGCTGCAATGAAACAAAGAGTGAAAAATTTAAAGGGGTCTGAATACTTTCCGTACCCACTGTATATATATATATATATATATATATATATATATATATATATATATATATATATATATATATATATATATATATATATATATATATATATAGCAGGGCGTAGCTGGTGCTTGAATCCAAACCATGATCTTTATCAAATATAATAATACAAATATGTATTGATGTTAAATGTGGCATTTTTAATGCTTAATATCTTTTATATATTACAGATCTTAGAGGGTGTGTATATCTCACTGCAAAGGAACGGCTTTAAAAAGTCTAATTTTCTCAATTTAAATACAGAGAAACCTGTTCAAATTAGCTGAAGATTGCTTGTAGAATATTATTTTTTATACGTCCTGCCAAGAGAGACTTAACCTCCCTCTGCATTCGCCGTGCTTCTTTATTTATTCATTTTTTAAGACTATTTTGGGCGATTTTAGGCCTTTTATTGACAGGACAGCTGAAGAAGTGAAAGGGGGAGGACGGGGGGAGGGGGGGGGGGTGACATGCAGAAAAGGGCCGCAGGTCGGAGTCGAACCCCGGCCCGCTGCGTTGAGGAGTAAACCTCACATGTAACGTTAGCTTATACCTTATTTACCATGTATTGCTAAACTGTGCTGCTGTTAGCTAGCTAAGGTTAGCGTGCTAGCACTAGCTGTGCAGCATGCTAGCTGTAAAATTAACCAAATATATGCACAGGTGGCTTATATGTTACAGCAAATAGACTCGTGTTCAACTTCCATTTGTATGGCTCCATCGGTCTCTCTGTCGCTTCCACGGCCGCCATTATCAAAATATATTTTAGCTCCCCCTTCCGCTACGTAGCCAAGATGGCGGTCGTTGAGTGCACCATCCGAGTTGAGTGCAGTCTCCTTTTTACCTTCTTTATGCTGCCTTTTTGTCTCCTTTTTGTTGCCTTTTCGGCACTTTTTCGCCGCCTTGTTGTCGCCTCTTTGCCGCCTTTTTGTCGCCTTGTAGTCTCCTTTTCGTCGCCTTGTAATCTCCTTTTCGTCGCCTTGTAGTCTTCTTTTCTTCACCTTGTAGTCTCCTTGTAGTCTCCTTTTTGTCACCTTGTAGTCGCCTTGTAGTCTCCTTTTCTTCACCTTGTAGTCTCCTTTTCGTCGCCTTGTAGTCTCCTTTTCGTCGCCTTGTAGTCTTCTTTTCTTCACCTTGTAGTCTCCTTTTCGTCGCCTTGTAGTCTCCTTTTCGTCGCCTTGTAGTCTTCTTTTCTTCACCTTGTAGTCTCCTTGTAGTCTCATTGTAGTCTCCTTTTCGTCACCTTGTAGTCGCCTTGTAGTCTCCTTTTTTTCACCTTGTAGTCTCCTTTTCGTCACCTTGTAGTCTCCTTTTCGTCGCCTTGTAGTCTCCTTTTCGTAGTCTCCTTTTCGTTGCCTTGTAGTCTCCTTTTCGTTGCCTTGTATTCTCCTTTTCGTAGTCTCCTTTTCGTCGCCTTGTAGTCTCCTTTTCGTCTCCTTTTCGTCGCCTTGTAGTCTCCTTTTCGTTGCCTTGTAGTCTCCTTTTTGTCGTCTTGTAGTCTCCTTGTAGTCTCCTTTTCGTCGCCTTGTAGTCTCCTTTTCGTTGCCTTGTAGTCTCCTTTTCGTCGCCTTGTAGTCTCCTTGTAGTCTCCTTGTAGTCGCCTTGTAGTCTCCTTTTTACCTTCTTTATGCTGCCTTTTCGTCTCCTTTTTGTTGCCTTTTTGTCAGTTTTTTGTCGCTTTTTTGTAGCCTTAGTCTCCTTTTCATCACCTTTTTTTTTTTTTTGAGTGCACCATCCGGGTACTCTAAGTGCATTTAACCACTTTTTGACAATGTGAACACACTGTGTCCCTGGATAAGGGAGCGTCAAAAGCCTCAAAAAGCTTCAAAAGTGGAACAAAAAGCGTTGAAAATGTGTAAAAAAAAAGTGCTAAAAAGTAAATAAGAAGCGTTGAAACGAGCGTCAAAATGACTTCATCTGAGAGAATGTGAAATAACATTTGAAATAAAAGAAAATGTTCTGAGTTTTTACTTCAGCTGCAATTCTTTCTTCAATTTTAGTTTTTAATCACAGTTAACGAGCTGCCGGAACGTTTTTTTCTGTTATTTAATGGATTTATTTCTCAGAGTGTACAATGAACATCGCTGACAAGAGTCTGAGAAGTCGCTGAGGACGCGGTCATGCATGTGTGTGTGTGTGTGTGTGTGTGTGTGTGTGTGTGTCTGAGAGAAGGTAAACAGTCCGGCTGTAAATTATGGAGTCGGCATGAAAGATTAAACAGGACAGAGCCCCCCCCCCCCCCCCCCGGGAGACTACGGAGGAAGTGGTCTCGGAGAAATGAATATTTATTGACAAGTGGCTTTATTGACACAGAATGAGTTGACAGTGTTGACGCGTGGGAGCAGATGCTCGCTGTGTGTGTGTGTGTGTGTGTGTGTGTATATGTGTGTGTGTGTGTGTGTTTGCACGCGCCATTACATTACTTTAGCGTTCATTTCTGCAGCTTCCGATTCTGTTTTGATGGTAGCAGCCCTGTTAATGCACCTCCATGTGTGTGTCTCTGTGTGTGTGTGTGTGTGTGTGTGTGTGTGTGTGTGTGTGTCTGTGTCTCTGTGTGTGTGTCTGTGTCTGTGTGTGTGTCTGTCTGTGTCTCTCTGTGTGCGTGTGTGTGTGTCTCTCTGTGTGTGTGTCTGTGTGTCCATGTGTGTGTGTGTGTGTGTGTCTCTCTGTGTGTGTGTCTGTGTGTCGTGTGTGTGTGTCTGTGTCTCTGTGTGTGTGTGTGTCTCTCTCTGTGTGTGTGTGTCGTGTCTCTGTGTGTGTCTGTGTCTCTGTGTGTGTGTGTGTGTGTCTGTGTCTCTGTGTGTGTCTGTCTCTCTGTGTGTGTGTGCGTGTGTGCGTTCTGATCGATGTTGTCTCACGCCTGGCCGAGCGATTCCACCGCTGAGAGACTCAGATGGACAGAGTGAGAGAAAGACAGGAATGTAGGAAAGAAGTAATGCAGGCGAGGTCATGAGTTCTTCTGAATCCGAAATAGTTTTTATTCTAATAGACGAGACGTAAAAGACACAAATAAAGCATTTGAACTACTCATTTTAAGAATCTTCTAACCCTCATGTTACCCTCATGTTGTCCCCATGTTGTCCTCATGTTGTCCTCATGTTGCCCTCATGTTGTCTTCATGTTGTCCTCATGTTGTCCTCATGTTGCCCTCATGTTGTCTTCATGTTGTCCTCATGTTGTCCTCATGTTGCCCTCATGTTGTCCTCATGTTGCCCTCATGTTGCCCTCATGTTGTCCTCATGTTGTCCTCATGTTGCCCTCATGTTGTCTTCATGTTGTCTTCATGTGGCCCTCATGTTGTCCTCATGTTGCTTTCATGTTGTCTTCATGTTGTCCTCATGTTCGTGCTTCATGTTGTCCTCATGTTGTCTTCATGTTGTCCTCATGTTGTCCTCATGTTGTCCTCATGTTGCCTTCATGTTGTCCTCATGTTGTCCCCATGTTGTCCTCATGTTGTCTTCATGTTGTCCCCACGTTGTCCCCACGTTGTCCTCATGTTGTCCTCATGTTGCCCTCATGTTGCCCTCATGTTGTCTTCATGTTGTCTTCATGTTGTCTTCATGTTGTCCTCATGTTGTCTTCATGTTGTCCTCATGTTGTCCCCATGTTGTCCTCATGTTGTCCTCATGTTGTCCCTCATGTTGTCCTCATGTTGTCCTCATGTTGTCCTATATCAATGTTCTTTTTAATTCCCCAAAATAACATGATTGATTCCACCCAACGCTCTTTGCCAAGTACAAATCTCTACTTTCATTAATTTTGGGGCGTCTTATTCAATTTTATAGCATTGTAAAACAAATGGAAGTGTTTTTGAAATAGTATTGAGTAAAAGTTGACATATTCCAGTCTGTGATTATCATCAACATCCATTCCTTTAATTTTAGTCTAAATAATTCCTAATTTCTGCTTTTCTAACTCAAACATTAGGTATAATTTCCTATAAATGAGGTTTATTGACCATAAATTCCCAAAATAACTGTGAAACTAAAGTTAATACGTAGTGTAGAAAACATCAAAAGTGACAAACATTGAAAAAAAGTGTTGAAAAATGGGACAAAAACGTGAACAAAAGTAAAAAACATCGATACAAAGTGTTGATTTTCTACATCCATAGCAGTTATGAAGAGGGAAGAGTAGGAAGTCTTTGACTTAAATCCTCTTAAAAATGGCATTTTTCATTCATTATCACTTAATTCAGATAAAAACTGAGCTTATGGTTTAATTCTATGGGAAAGACCAGCAAACACCAGATGAAGAGACACAGAGAGACAAACAGAAGTGAGATGTATGTTCTTGGAAAGACGAAGAGAGAAGTGGGAGTGGGTTCCCCGGGATCTGAACTCTCTCTGAGGCGAGGATATCGATCGGCAGGGGGGCCCCGCCGGGCCGCTTCAGACCCGATCCAGAGCCCACGTCTCCATGCCCGGCGGCGGTCTCCTCGTCCCTGCTGAGACGCCGTCCCCGACGCCCCCTCCAGCTCTATTTCTGTAGCGTCACATTATCCCCTCATGCTATAAATCATTTGGACACAGCTGGAGCAGCGAACATGACTTAGCACTCTGGGCCTTTTCTCCAGGAGGGCCGACGAGGGTCTGAATCAAAGCCGGCGCGGCTTCTTCCCGGCACGCACCGCCCGGTAACGAGCCCCGGAGAACTGGTTCACGGGGGTGTCTCGGCCGCGGGGGCAGCTCTCAGACGGCTCGTCCCTTTTTAAAATGCATGTAGAGCAGCCAGCGCTCAGGGAGCCTTTTCGTCACCTTTTCGTCTCCTTTTCGTCGCCTTTTCGTCTCCTTTTTTGTCACTTTTCCGTGGTTTTGTAGTCGCCTTGTAGTCTCCTTTTTACCTTCTTTATGCTGCCTTTTCGTCTCCTTTTCGTCTCCTTTTCGTCGCCTTGTAGTCTCCTTGTAGTCTCCTTTTCGGCACTTTGTAGTCTTCCTTTTATCCACGCCTTTATGTCGCCTTTATGTCGACTCTTTGTAACCTTTTTGCCGCCTTTTTAACCGCCTATTCCCCTCCATTTTGTCGCTTTTTCATCACCTTTTCGCCCGTTTTTGGTTGCCTCTTTGTCACCTTTTTGTTGCCTTGTAGTCGCGTTGTATAGTTGCCTTTTTTTCTCCTTTTTGTCACCTTTTCGTGGACTCTTTGTCACCTTTTTGCCGCCTTCTCATCACCTCTTTGCTGAATCAAAGCCAGCACGCACCGCCCGGTAACGAGCCCCCGGAGAACTGGTACACGGGGGTGTCTCGGCCGCGGGGGCAGCTCTCAGACGGCTCGTCCCTTTTTAAAATGCATGTAGAGCAGGATGTTGTTCAGGGAGGGAGCGGTCTCCTTTTCGTCACTTTTCCGTGGCTTTGTAGTTGCCTTGTAGTCTCCTTTTTACCTTCTTTTTGCTGCCTTTTCGTCACTTTTTTGTCGCCTTTTTGTCTAGTCTTTGTTACCTTTTCGTCGCCTTTTCGTCTCCTGCTTGTCGCCTTTTTGTTGCCTTTTGTCGCCTTTTCATCCGGATGTCCGTCCCCGTCCTCTGTCTCTGTGTTGGCGCTCTAACCTGCGGCTGATTTCTGAGGACTATGGTTACCTGGTCCTCAGGTCTCTGCAGGGTAAATCCAGACAGCTAGCTAGACTATCTGTCCAATCTGAGCACTATCGTTACCTGGTCCTCAGGTCTCTGCAGGGTAAATCCAGACAGCTAGCTAGACTATCTGTCCAATCGGAGTTTCTGTTGACGACTAAAACTACTTCTGAACTTCACGTTCCACTAAAACAACTTCCTTCCTGAGACTATTTAGCAGCGGCACCGTGGCTCCGTCCGGCGCTTAGCCCCGCCCAAGACGACTGTGATTGGTTTAAAGAAATGCCGATAAACCAGAGCAGGTTTCTCTCCCATCCCATAAATGCTGTGTGGACTAGCCAGACCCTCCTCTGCAGAACTGTGATGAAACTTTTAATAATAATAAAAAAAATTGCATGCAACACTAAAGCTATATAAGTCTTTGAAGTTAAACTATGAGACTGGAAACAACACAATGGAGAGTCTTTAAAAAGCCCATTGGAGCTGCGACAGCCTCTTAGCCTCTGATGTATGCGGTAGGAAAAGGTTTTGTTGGGGATAAAGAGATCCAAGGCAGGCGAGATAAAGGTCAAGTAGCCTTCGTTCACGTTGGCTTCTCTATATAAAACAGGTAAATTGTGCCTCTGAAGTATATACAGCGCTGGCATTTCCCATAATGACATGTAGAGACCACGATTCAGCGCTGAAAGCTGTGTAATAGTACACACACTGTGGTGGGGGGGGGGGGGGTACTGCGATACATCAACCAATGTGTCCCTGAGCAAGGCACTTTTTAACACTGGACTCAACACTGACACTTTAATAATAATAATTTATGGTCTTTTCTTTGTTTACTTGACGAATGTTCTTATTGTTCGTATGTTGTTATTATTATTAGTTATTTAGTTGTCTTTATACTGTCTTTTTTATCTATTTTTTATTTCCTTTTTTTTGCTAAAACTGCTGCTGGAACTTTCAATTTCCTCGCGGGAGTCATCCCAAAAGGATTAATAAAGAGAAGTCTAAGTCTCTAAGTCTTACCCCCGAGATGCTCCAGAGTTTACTTTATATGTAAATAGTACAGGAAACAGTAGTTTACTGTACTATTCCTGTACAGTACTATAGTGGAAATATTGGGATTTATTACAGTAATGCTTAGACTACTGTGATTCTTTCTTTCTATCTTTCTATCGTTCTTTCTTTCGATCTTTCTCTGTCTTTGTCTTTCTTTCTTTATTTCTTTCTTTTTATCTGTCTCTTTCTTTATTTAGTTATTTTTCTTTCTTTTCTAAAAGTAGTGATTATTTACATGGAGTCTGGTGGAGATATGCTGCTCTATACACGCTAAAAGTCAGTGATTATTTACATGGAGTCTGGTGGAGATATGCTGCTCTATACACGCTAAAAGTAGTGATTATTTACATGGAGTCTGGTGGAGATATGCTGCTCTATACACGCTAAAAGTAGTGATTATTTACATGGAGTCTGGTGGAGATATGCTGCTCTATACACGCTAAAAGTAGTGATTATTTACATGGAGTCTGGTGGAGATATGCTGCTCTATACACGCTAAAAGTAGTGATTATTTACATGGAGTCTGGTGGAGATATGCTGCTCTATACACGCTAAAAGTAGTGATTATATACATGGAGTCTGGTGGAGATATGCTGCTCTATACACGCTAAAAGTAGTGATTATTTACATGGAGTCTGGTGGAGATATGCTGCTCTATACACGCTAAAAGTAGTGATTATTTACATGGAGTCTGGTGGAGATATGCTGCTCTATACACGCTAAAAGTAGTGATTATTTACATGGAGTCTGGTGGAGATATGCTGCTCTATACACGCTAAAAGTAGTGATTATTTACATGGAGTCTGGTGGAGATATGCTGCTCTATACACACTAAAAGTAGTGATTATTTACATGGAGTCTGGTGGAGATATGCTGCTCTATACACACTAAAAGTAGTGATTATTTACATGAAGTCTGGTGGAGATATGCTGCTCTATACACGCTAAAAGTAGTGATTATTTACATGGAGTCTGGTGGAGATATGCTGCTCTATACACGCTAAAAGTAGTGATTATTTACATGGAGTCTGGTGGAGATATGCTGCTCTATACACACTAAAAGTAGTGATTATTTACATGGAGTCTGGTGGAGATATGCTGCTCTATACATGCTAAAAGTAATAATTATTTACATGGAGTCTGGTGGAGATATGCTGCTCTATACATGCTAAAAGTAGTGATTATTTACATGGAGTCTGGTGGAGATATGCTGCTCTATACATGCTAAAAGTAGTGATTATATACATGGAGTCTGGTGGAGATATGCTGCTCTATACACGCTAAAAGTAGTGATTATTTACATGGAGTCTGGTGGGTTTGGTGATGGTGATACTCTTTAAAGATGCAGTAGGTAAGACTTAAAAAACTAACTTTCTGTCATATTTGTTGAAACTGACCCAATGTTCCAGTAGAACTACATGAAGCCGGTCATTTAAATGATCATAACTGGCCAGTGCCAGACACCTTTTATGATTTCCTTTACATAAGTTAAGACGTTTACAACATAAATGGATGCAGGAGAGTGTGTGTGATGT
The DNA here is from genome assembly GCA_029931835.1 of Etheostoma nigrum. NCBI lineage: Eukaryota > Metazoa > Chordata > Actinopteri > Perciformes > Percidae > Etheostoma > Etheostoma nigrum. Next base: position 2,030,086 of record CM057258.1, read on the forward strand.
GTGTGATGTCTCCATGGTGGAGAGCTCAGCCCCCCCCCCCCCGTCTGTTGACGTCCATGTTGTTCACGTTGCTTGTGAACGTGTCCTGTGAGCTCGGTAATCAGGACGGTTTGGACGTTCTAATGATAACACAGAGGACCAGACGCTGTTATTAGTGGGAGCAAATGGGGTGATCAAAGTGACACACACACACACACACACACATATACACACACACACACACACACATATATATACACATACATACACTCACACACACACACACACACACATACACACGCACTCATACACGCATGCATACACTCACTCACATGCACACGCAGACACCCACACACACACTCACAGGAACACACACAGACACACACGCATACCAAATGTGGGGATCAATGTGCCACACATATGCACTCACACATGCACGCACGCACACACACAGACACATCAACACACACACACACACAAACACTCACACACACACACACACACACAAACACACACACACACGCACTAACACTCACACACACAAACACACACACACACAAACACACACACACACACACGCACTAACACTCACACGTGCACACACACCCACACACAGACACACAAACCAACACACAGACACACAGACACCAAATGTGGTGATCAAAGTGCCACACACATGCACGCACACATGCACGCACACACACACATACACTCACACACACACTCACACACAGACGCACACACACACACACACACACACAGACAGACACACTCACACACTCACACAAACACACACACGCATAGACACCAAATGTGGTGATCAAAGTGCCACACACATGCACTCACACATGCACGCACACACACACATACACTCACACACACACTCACACACAGACGCACACACACACACACACACACAGACAGACACACACACACACACACACACACACACACACACACACACACACAGCGACTCTGCCACCGGCCTCGATACTGGAGCTGCTATTTCAGGATGTGCTGTGTCACTGATGAGACATTAAGGGACTCCTCGTCCCGTCTCACGGAGACACTGCGAGCGCCACGCTGACCTTAAGTTAATGTAGTCGACTTCAAAGCTTCACCCACAAATCCCTGAACCCCCCAAGTCCTGAGCTCGGATACCTCCGGCCGGGCCCGGATGGCGACCTCTGACCCCCGAGAGCCTTTCTTGATCTGTAGCTGTAGTTTCATTTTTAGGTACTTTTAGATTTTTAGGGTGCTAAAATATATTTTAATATTATTCAGACTTTTGATAAGGTGTGGTGAATGACATTGGAAGTTCTTACACAGGTGCACACACACACACACACACACACACACACACACACACACACACACACACACACACACACACACACAGGTCCTGCTGTCTCCCAATAGAGATGGCACAAAATCGTCAAAAAAATAATAATAATCAACAAAAACGTCAAATAGTGACAAAAAACTTGTGGAAAAAATCAGCAAAAAAAAAAAAAAAATGACAAAAACATCAAATAGTGACAATAACAAAAAAGTGAAATAGTGACAAAAAACCTGGGAGAAAAATTGCAAAAACAAAAAAAAAAAAGAAAAAAAAAATTGACAAAAAACTTTTTAAATTTTAGGCTCTAAAATATTTTAATATTATTCAGAGAGACATAGAAGCTGACTCACACTTCCTGTTTGTGGAGCCGAGTCTTGATAAGGTGGTGAATGACACACACACACACACACACACACACACACACACACACACACACACACACACACACACACACACACACACACACACACACACACACACACAACACGGTCCTCCTGTCTCCCAACAGAGATGGCACAAAACCATCTCCCCTGGCAACCAGCGCTGTGTTACAGTTGCTATAGCAATGCTAAGTAGTCTCTTCCTCCCGGGCTCGAGTTTACCTGAGTGTTATAATTAGAGGTGTGTGTGTGTGTGTGTGTGTGTGTGTGTGTGTGTGTGTGTGGAGGTCACCGGGTACAGAACTAAATGGCAGTGGGAACATGAAGCAAATATACTGAGATCCCCAGCATGGTTGTTTGTCTCTTTCTTTGTTGATGTGTGTGTGTGTGTGTGTGTGTGATGTAGGTGTGTGTGTGTGTGTGTGTGTGTGTGTGTGTGTGTGTGTGTGTGTAATGTAGGTGTGTAAGTGCCGGTCTGAGGGGCCCCCTTTAGTGAGAGTGGGGGGTTCTGAAGTGGCGTCCCTCCATTAACATAGACAGAGGTGTGTGTGAGAGATAACTGATGGCTCTCACATAGTCTGACACCCCTCACACACACACACACACACACATGCACACACACACACACACACACACACACACACACACACACACACCTGCTATACACTACACTCAACCTGCTGTCTGCGTTTTCCCAAACCTCTCACACACACTCTCTTTATGTCCTTAAGGCCCTTCAGAACAAACACACACACACTCAGTCACCCATCATACACACTTCACATCCACTCACATGCCGCCATGTTGACTCACTGCCACGAGATGGGTGAAGTGGAGGAATGGTGTGTGTGTGTGTGTGTGTGTGTGTGTGTGTGTGTGCTGTGTGTGTGTGTGTGTGTGTGTGTGTGTGTGTGTGTGTGTGTGTGTGTGTGTGTGTGTGTGTGTGTGTGGTGTCAGTCTAACTGGCATCAAGATGACTGGCTTTATGTGATGACTTGTTAGTCATATTTTGTGTGTGTGTGTCGTGTGTGCGTGTGTGCGTGTGTGTGTGCGTGTGTGTGTGTGTGTGTGATGACTTCAAAGATCTTCCACAACTAAAGATTACACACGATATTACTCCCTCCCTCCCTTGTTCCTCCGTCCCTTGTTACTCCCTCCCTCCTTCCCTTATTCCTCCCTCCCTTGTTCCTCCCTCCCTTGTTACTCCCTCCCTCCTTCCCTTATTCCTCCCTCCCTTGTTCCTCCCTCCCTTATTACTCCCTCCCTCCCTTGTTCCTCCCTCCCTTGTTCCTCCCTCCCTCCCTCCCTTGTTCCTCCCTCGTTCCTCCCCTCCCCTTGTTCCTCCCTCCCTTGTTCCTCCCTCCCTCCCTCCCTTGTTCCTCCCCTCGTTCCTCCCTCCCTTGTTCCTCTCTCCCTCCCCTCGTTCCTCCCTCCCTTGTTCACCCTCCCTGCCTTCCCTCCCTTGTTCCACCCTCCCTCCCTTGTTCCTCCCTCCCTTGTTCCACCCTCCCTCCCTGGTTCCTCCCTCCCTTGTTCCTCCCTCCCTCCCTCATCCCTACCCTCCCTCGTCCCTCCCTCCCTGCCCTCCCTCCCTTACATCATCAGTCATTGTCCATGCTCCCTAGCTTATTATAGATAGATTGATTGTTCATAGATAGATAGACATGGATAAGTTCATTGATGACAGTTTGTTCATAGATAGATAGATTTGATAGATAGATTTCATAGATAGATAGATAGATAGATTGGATTCCTTCATAGATAGATCAACAGATAATAATAATCATAGATAGATAGATAGATTATTGATAGATAGATAGAGTATAGATAGATAGCCTATATATTCATAAATATCTTGATAGATAGATAAATAGATAGATTATAGTCATAGATAGATAGATAGATTATTGGATAAATAGATTCAGTATTGATAGATAGATAGATAGATTGCAGATAGATAGATATAATAGATAATGATAGATAGATAGATAGATAGATAGATAGATAGATATTGATAGATAGGATTGATGATGGATAGATAGATAGATATGTGATTTAATGATAGATATAGATAGATAGATAGATAGATAGATAGATAGTATAGATAGATTCAGATCGATACAGATAGATAGATCAGTTCAGATTCATTGGTAGATAGATATGCATAGATAGATATGATAGATTGTTCATAGATAGATAGATTCATTGGATAGATTAGATTGATAGATAGATAGATAGATAGATAGATAGATAGATAGATAGATTGATAGATAGATAGATAGATAGATAGAATAGATAGATATAGATAGATAGATAGATAGATAGATAGATAGATAGATAGATAGATAGATAGATTACGATAGATAGATAGATAGATAGATTCGATTAGATAGATAGATATGATATCGATAAGGATTTGATTGATAGATAGTAGTCAGATAAATAGATTGTCAGTATAGATCAGATAGATAGATTGATGGATAGATAGATGATAGGTCAGATAGGGTTATGCGCATAGATAGATAGATAGTATAGATAGATAGATGATTGATAGATAGATAGGGTTAATGGGATGGATGGGATTTGATAGATAGATAGATAGTATAGATAGATAGGATTATAGATATGGATATGATATAGATAGATTATTGATAGATAGATAGGATTGATTGATAGATTAGATAGTATAGATAGATTCCATCCATTCCGAATCCATTGGAGTATGGATTGTGATTCCATTCCTGATTGGCATAGATTCCCTCTTTGTTCTCCTCTTTCTAGCTAGCTTCCTTGCATTCCATTCCATTGTTCAATAGATGGGTTTGTTCCATCAGTTAGGTAGGATTGTCTATTACATTACATTCCTTCAGTTGATTCGATAGATGGGTAGATTGTTCATACGATGGGATTAGATTATAGATCAAGTCCATCCAATTCATAGATAGGTATGTGCGTATATGATAGGATTGATAGATAGATTCATTAGATAGATCGGTTTGTTCATAGATACAGATCCATCGTTCATCAGATAGACTCGGTATGTTCGTTCACAGATCCAGTCCATCCAGTCCATTGAGTTGGATAGATCAGATTGATTTGACATTCGATTACATAGGATTGATTCGATTGATGGGGTTTGATAGATCCATCAGATTCCGATTAGATATGATCGGTCTGTTGATGGATTCTAGCTAGCTATCCGTTCCATTCCAGTCAGATTCGATGCTAGATTCAGTATCCAGTTGGTATGGATCGATCGATAGATTCCAGTATGTCATTCTATGTAGATAGATACATCAGATCAGATGGGATTTATTGATAGATAGATAGATTAATTCAGTCCATAGGTATATGATATAGATAGATAGATCAGTTCATAGATAGATTTGGATTCGTAGCATAGATCAGGATTAGTAGATAGAGTGGGTTATGTTCAGTTAGGATTAGATAGATTGTTATTGGATTCCAGTTAGATTCCATTCAGTTGATCGATTAGATAGGATTAGATGATAGATAGATTCTTCATTGGATTAGATTGTTCATAGATAGATGGGATTTGTTCATAGATAGATAGATCTGTTCATTCATCAGATAGATTATGCCGATCCATTGATTCCATTCATTGCATAGTCATAGATGGGTCTTCGTTCCATAGATCAGATGGGATTCTGCTTCATAGATTAGATGGATTTGTTTCATGGATGGATTGGGTTTGTTGCATAGATACGATATACTCAGTACTATAGATTAGATAGATAGATTGCTATTAGATTGCTGATTAGATAGGTCTTTCCATTCTCCGTCCAGTACAGTACGATTGGATTCCGTTCAGGTAGATAGAGTCCATGATCTCAGTTCGGTGGGTTCGTTCATTGCTATTCGGTAGTGTAGATAGATACGATCCATTCCATTCCGTCAGATTCCATTCCATTCGATCCTTCCTTTTCATTCGCGATAGATTCCACTTTCTTCCTTCCCTCCCTCCCTCCTCTCCCTCCCTTCCTTCCCTTCCTTCCTTCCCTTCCTTCCCTCCCTCCCTTCCTCTTCCCTCCCTCCCTCCCTCCCTCCCTCCCTCCCTCCCTCCCTCCCTCCCTTCCCTCCCTCCCTTCCTTCCCTCCCTTCCTTCCCTCCCTCCCTCCCTTCCTCCCTTCCTTCCCTCCTTCCATCCCTCCATCCATTCATCCATCCCTCCATCCATTCCATCCATCCATCCATCCATCCATTCCATCCATCCATTCCACTCCCATCCCTCCCATCCCTCCCTCCCATTCCATCCCATCCCATCCATCCATTCCATCCATCCCATCCATCCATCCATCCATCCATCCATTCCATTCCCTCCCTCCCTCCCTCCATCCCTCCCTCCATCCCATCCATCCATCCCATCCCTCCCTCCCTCCCATCCCTCCCTCCCTCCCTCCCTCCCTCCCTCCCATTCCATCCCTCCCTCCCTCCCTCCCTCCCTCCCTCCCTCCCTCCCTCCCTCCCTCCCTCCCTCCCTCCCTCCCTCCCTCCCTCCCTCCCTTCCCTCCCTCCCTCCCTCCCTCCCTCCCTCCCTCCCTCCCTCCCTCCCTTCCCTCTCCCTCCCTCCCATCCTCCCTCCCTACTCCCTCCCTCCCTTCCCTCCCTTCCTTCCTCCCTCCCTCCTTCCCTCCTCTCCCTCCCTCTCTTCCCTCCCTCCCTCCTTCCTCCCTCCCTTGCCTTCCTCCCTCTCCTCCCTCTGTTCCTCCCTCCCTCCTTCTCTCCTCCCTCCCTCTCCTCTCCTCTCCCTCCCTCCCTCCCTTCCCTCCCTCCCTCCCTCATTCCTCCCTCCCTTCGTCCTCCCTCCCTCCCTCTGTCTCCCTCCCTCTGTCCCTCCCTCCCTCCCTTGTCTCCTCTCCCTCCCTCCCTTATTCCCTCCCTCCCTTATCCCTCCTCCCTCCCTCTGTCCTCCCTCCCTTACTTACTCCCTCCCTCTGTTCCTTCCCTCCCTCCCTTATTCCCTCCCTCCCTTGTTCCTCCCTCCCTCCCTTGTTCCTCCCTACCCTCCCTTGTCTCCCTCCCTCCCTCCCTTGTCTCCCTCCCTCCCTATCCCTCCCTCCCTTGTTCATCCCTCCCTCCCTTGTTCCTCCCTCCCTCCCTTATTACTCCCTCCCTTGTTCATCCTTCCCTCCCTTGTTCCACCCTCCCTCCCTTGCTCCTCCCCCAAAATTTAAAATTTAAACCTAAAGACCCTTTCACCCCATTCCCCGGTGTTTTGGTAGATTATTTTCTGCTCTTTTTGGGACATTTTTGTAGTTTTTTCTGACATTTTTGTCACTTTTCATACAAACAGAATTCTTCAAATGCCATAAAATTAAATAAAACACCCAAATTAAATAAATGTTGTGAACTGATGATTCATATTACTCGGGAAGGACGTTGCACGGAACCATTCACGTTATTTTTTGGACAATTTCTTTGAAAGAAACCCAAATTTCTGACGTATTGAAAATGGGTCAAATGTGACCCGAGGACACCAGGAGGGTTAAGAGTTGTATTTCTAGTCAACACTAATATCACTTTTTCTGAAATTTTTGTCACTTTTTCAATGTTGTGGGTGTTTTTTTTAATGTTATTTGATATTTCTAATGTTGACCTTTTTTAAAGGGCCATTCTTTTGTGATGAAAAAACTGAAAACGGGTCAAATTTGACCTGAGAACAACATAAAAACTAAAGTCTAAAGATACTTTATTACCAGGAAAAGTACTTTATCTTCCAAGATGTTACTTTAGTAAAAGTAGAGAGGGAGCATCAGTACTTTAAGTATCCAAAGTAAAAGTATTAATTGTGCAGAATGGCTCCCTTCAAAGTGTTTTCTCATTAAAGAATATTATATTATGTTTTATTAAGTGAGAGCATTTTAATGTTGTAGTTCATCAGTGTGGAGTCATAATGGGTAGATGAGTGTTATATAGTTATTAGATTAAAGTTAAATACTCTAATTACATTTCTTAGATCAGATACAATGAGTGAATAGAGAACATTTGATTTTAAATGTGTAAATAACACATTTTAACTTTAAAAAACAACCCAAAATACACACAGTCGTGTCAAAGTAAAGATATAATATCCAATAATACGTCATGTGCTTATTATATTTTGTATAACTCATCTAAATCTGTTCAGAAACAATCTAGAAATGTGTTTTACTGATGGAAGAAATACTGTACTGACAGCATGTGGTGTGTGTGTGTGTGTGTGTGTCTGTGTGTGTGTGTCTGTGTGTGTGTGTGTGTGTGTGTGTGTCTGTGTGTGTGCGTGCGTGTGTGTGTCTGTGTTTGTGTGTGTGTGTGTGTCTGTCTCTGTGTGTGTGCATGCTTCTGTGTGTGTGTGTGTGTGTGTGTGTGTGTGTGTGTGTCTGTCTCTGTGTGTGTGCATGCTTCTGTGTGTGTGTGTGTCTGTCTGTGTGTGTGTGTGTGTGTCTGTGTGTGTGTGTGTGTGTCTGTCTGTGTGTGTGTGTGTGTCTGTCTCTGTGTGTGTGCATGCTTCTGTGTGTGTGTGTGTGTCTGTCTGTGTGTGTTTGTGTGTGTGTGTGTCTGTCTCTGTGTGTGTGCATGCTTCTGTGTGTGTGTGTGTCTGTCTGTGTGTGTTTGTGTGTGTGTGTGTCTGTCTGTGTGTGTGCGTGCTTCTGTGTGTGTGTGTGTGTGTGTGTGTGTCTGTCTCTGTGTGTGTGCATGCTTCTGTGTCTGTGTGTGTTTGTGTGTGTGTGTGTCTGTCTGTGTGTGTGCGTGCTTCTGTGTGTGTGTGTGTCTGTCTGTGTGTGTGCGTGCTTCTGTGTGTGTGTGTGTGTCTGTCTGTGTGTGTTTGTGTGTGTGTGTGTGTCTGTCTCTGTGTGTGTGTGTGTGTGTGTGTCTGTCTCTGTGTGTGTGTGTGTGTGTGTGTGTGTGTCTGTGTGTGTGTGTGTGTGTGTGTGTCTGTCTCTGTGTGTGTGTGTGTGTGTGTGTGTCTGTCTCTGTGTGTGTGTGTGTGTGTGTGTGTGTGTCTGTCTCTGTGTGTGTGTGTGTGTGTGTGTGTGTGTGTGTGTGTGTGTGTGCTGTCTCTGTGTGTGTGTGTGTGTGTGTGTGTGTGTGTCTGTGTGTGTGTGTGTGTGTGTGTGTGTGTGTGTGTGTTGCAGGTCGTGCCCAGATGGCTTTGAGTGTCTGAAGGCGGGGAGGAACCCTAACTACGGCTACACCAGCTTCGACAGCTTCGGCTGGGCCTTCCTGTCCCTGTTCCGCCTGATGACCCAGGACTACTGGGAGAACCTCTACCACCAGGTAGCGTGGGCGCGCCGGGGCGGGGGGGGGGGGTGGGGGTGACACGCCGGGGCGGGGGTTCGATCCCCACGCCAACCCGCTGATGTTACAGTGAGGAAAATAAGTATTTGAACACGCTGCTATTTTGCAAGTTCTCCCACTTAGAAATCATGGAGGGGTCTGAAATTGTCCTCGTAGGTGCATGTCCACTGTGAGAGACATAATCTAAAAAAAACATCCAGAAATCACAATGTATGATTTTTTAACTATTTATTTGTATGATACAGCTGCAAATAAGTATTTGAACACCTGTCTATCAGCTACAATTCTGACCCTCAAAGACCTGTTAGTCTGCCTTCAAAATGTCCACCTCCACTCCATTTATTATCCTAAATTAGATGCACCTGTTTGAGGTCGTTAGCTGCATAAAGACACCTGTCCACCCCATACAATCAGTAAGACTCCAACTACTAACATGGCCAAGACCAAAGAGCTGTACAAAGACACTAGAGACAAAATTGTCCACCTCCACAAGGCTGGAAAGGGCTACGGGGACATGTCCAAGCAGCTTGGTGAAAAAAGGTCCACTGTTGGAGCAATCATTAGAAAATGGAAGAAGCTAAACATGACTGTCAATCTCCCTCGGACTGGGGCTCCATGCAAGATCTCACCTCGTGGGGTCTCAATGATCCTAAGAAAGGTGAGAAATCAGCCCAGAACTACACGGGAGGAGCTGGTCCAGGACCTGAAAAGAGCTGGGACCACCGTTTCCAAGGTTACTGTTGGTAATACACTAAGACGTCATGGTTTGAAATCATGCA
>CM057258.1:2049864-2057364 GCA_029931835.1 Etheostoma nigrum
CACACATACATACACATATACATACAGTATACACACACACATACACACACACACACAGACATATACATACATACATACATACATACACACACACACACATACATACATACAACTGTGAAAAATCATGACAGCCATACAATGTGTTGAGCTTCATCTCGCAGTCCAGTGTCTCTTAAAGCAGAGAAACAGTAGAAACTTCCAGAAGAACCTTAGAAAGCTGCAGCTGAAAGCCAGACTCTGCGTCTCCAGGGACTCTTTATTTCAGGACTCTTTATTTCAGTGTTTCTCCCGTCAGACAGCAGGTTAAAGCATCATGAGGACAGACGCAGCAGCTCCAGGCCTGGAGGGGCTCCGCACCTCCACGGGTTCACACCCACGCCGTTATATAACCAACAAAGAAGAAGTTAAATAATACTTTACTCTCCCATTTGTACTAAAAAACACATCAGCTGTCAGGGGGGGCCATGGAGGTTCAGACCAGTTTTGGGCAAGTTACTCCCAAAATGTAATGTACATTATAGATTACTGTCATTTGAGAGTAATCTTTTATCACAATATTACTGTATTTATTTTTTATAAAGTAAAGTAGCCAACAATATAACGGCTCCAGGTCTAGCTGAGATGATGAGACCATTAAGTCCAAAGTGGTTTGAGTCCAAGACCAGACCAAGTCCAAGACAAGATCGAGTCCAAAGAGGTCCGAGTCCAAGACAAAACCGAGTCCAAAGAGGTTCGAGTCCAAGACAAGATCGAGTCCAAAGAGGTCCGAGTCAAGACCAAGTACAAAGAGGTTCGAGACCGAGTCAAGGCCGAGTCCAAAGAGGTTCGAGTCCAAGACAAGATGAAGTCCAAAGAGGTCCGAGTCAAGACCGAGTCTAAAGAGGTTTGAGTCCGAGTCAAGGCCGAGTCCAAAGAGGTTTGAGTCCAAGACAAGATTGAGTCCAAAGAGGTTTGAGGCCAAGTCCAAAGAGGTTTGAGTCCGAGTCAAGGCCGAGTCCAAAGAGGTTTGAGTCCAAGACAAGATCGAGTCCAAAGAGGTCCGAGTCCAAGACAAGACCGAGTATAAAGAGGTCCGAGTCCAAGACAAGACCGAGTCCAATAAGGTTCAAGTCCAAGACAAGATCGAGTCCAAAGTGTTTTGAGTCCAAGACAAGACCGAGTCCAAAGAGGTCCGGGTCCAAGACAAGATTGAGTCCAAAGAAGTCCGAGTCCAAGACAAGACCGAGTCCAATAAGGTTCGAGTCCAAGACAAGATCGAGTCCAAAGTGGTTAGAGTCCAAGACAAGACCGAGTACAAAGAGGTTCCAGACCGAGTCAAGGCCGAGTCCAAAGAGGTTCGAGACAGAGTCAAGGCCGAGTCCAAAGAGGTTTGAGTCCGAGTCAAGGCCGAGTCCAAAGAGGTTTGAGTCCAAGACAAGACCGAGTATAAAGAGGTCCGAGTCCAAGACAAGATCGAGTGCAATAAGATTCAAGTCCAAGACAAGATCGAGTCCAAAGTGGTTCGAGTCCAAGACAAGACCGAGTCCAAAGAGGTCCGGGTCCAAGACAAGATTGAGTCCAAAGAGGTCCGAGTCCAAGACAAGACCGAGTCCAATAAGGTTCGAGTCCAAGACAAGATCGAGTCCAAAGAGGTTAGAGTCCAAGACAAGACCGAGTACAAAGAGGTTCCAGACCGAGTCAAGGCAGAGTCCAAAGAGGTTCGAGACCGAGTCAAGGCCGAGTCCAAAGAGGTTAAAGTCCAAGTCAAGACCGAGTCCAAAAAGGTTCGAGTCCGAGTCAAGACCGAGTCCAAAGAGGTTTGAGTCCGAGTCAAGGCCGAGTCCAAACAGGTTTGAGTCCAAGACAAAACCGAGTCCAAAGAGGTCCGAGTCAAGATTGAGTCCAAAGAGGTCAGAGTCCAAGACAAAACCGAGTCCAAAGAGGTTCGAGACCCAGTCAAGGCCGAGTCCAAAGAGGTTCAAGTCCGAGTCAAGACCGAGTCCAAAGAGGTCTGAGTCCGAGTCAAGACCGAGTCCAAAGAGGTTCGAGTCCCAGTCAAGACCGAGTCCAAAGAGGTTCAAGTCCGAGCCAAGACAGAGTCCAGGACTTTAAAAAGGTCTTATGCATGACAGTATCAAGACAATCATTTTGGGTTTCCCTTTCCCTCCAATATTATTATCAACATAATAAAGACACCTGGACTCGGTCCAGACCAAAAGCCATATTGGGCAAGACCAGTGGCCGAGACCGAGACAAGTTTGAGTCCATATACTAGCGAGTACGAGACAAGTCCGAGACCACAGAAAAACAGTCTTGAGTCCGGACTCGAGTCCAAGACTCGAGACGCTTGGTGTCGCCCCTCGAGATCGGTGACTTTCATTCCTCAAAGCCAGACCCTTAATCTTTCGGACTTGGGTCTGGATTTCCAGGCTAGGAAGTTAAGTGTCTGACAGTTAAAATTTCAATTTTGCTCAAAATCTTACTTAGTACTTTTACTTAAGTAAAGGATCTAAATACTTCTTCCACCGCTGTTAGAGACAAAAACTAATACATGAATATCAACAAACACACACACACACACACACACACACACACACAAACAAGTGTGTCTCACTATCTTTATGGGGACCAGTCATTGACATAATGCATTCCCTAACCCCTTACCCTAACCTTAACCATCAAATCTAAATGCCTAACCTTAACCCTAACCCTAACCCTAACCATAACCTAATTCTAACCCTGATCCTAAAACCAGGTCTTATTCCTCAAACAGCCCTTTAATGTTATGGGGACAAGCATTTTGTCCCCACAAAGCTGTCAGGACCCCATAAGTATACTGTATTCCCAGTTTTTGGTCCCCACAAATGTAGTAAAACCTGGTCCACACACACACACACACACACACACAGAAATGATCTCATAATTAATGAAGGTAACCTTCGTAACACTCTCTCTCCTTTACCGACTCTCTGACACAAACAAAGCCGGTGTCCCCCTGGGGTTGGCTTGGGCAACAACACACAGTTACACAATCCCCCATTGACACAAACACACACACGGTTACACAATCCCCCATTGACGCGCGCACACACACACAGTTACACAATCCCCCATTGACGCGCGCACACACACACAGTTACACAATCCCATTGACACAAACTAACACACGGTTACACAATCCCCCATTGACGCGCACAGACACACACACGGTTACACAATCCCCCATTGACGCACACACACACACACACAGTTAAACAATCCCCTATTGACACAAACACAAACACACACACGGTTACACAATCCCCCATTGACAAGACAACAAGAGGGTTAAAATATTCTATAACTTAACTTTGTGAGTTGAACCAATGTTATTCTTTACGTTGGGTGTACTCATATTTTTAAGGCAGCAATTTTGAACTTAAATGTTTGAGTAGAACCAACTTGATAATTTTTACAGTGTACATTTCAGAGAAATATTGCACCTTTAATACATGATTCATACTTCTGCATAAAATCTACGCCCGTAGATACTTTAATTTTAGTCAAAATAATTCCTAATTTCTGCTTTTCTAACTCAAACATTAGGTATAATTTCCTATAAATGAGGTTTATTGAACATAAATTCCAAAAATAACTGTGAAACAAAACGAGCACTTTATGAACGTAAATACAAGCTGGACAATTATCCCATTAACTTCCATTGTAGCTTGTTTCTCTGCTGCCGACTGCAGCGATCTCGTTTCATACTGCATCAATGTCAAAGGAAAATCTTTCCTCAATAGTTTATATCAGGGGTCTTCAACAGGGGGTCCGCGACCCCCAGGGGGTCCGCGGAGGTACTGCATGGGGGTCGCGAAAGTTTTGGTTGATTAGACTTTTTTTTATATCCCCCCCCCCCCCCTTGCAATTTTCAATCAGAGACTGTCAGTTATGTTAATAGTTCAGTATTGTATGCAATATAACAGGTATGTTTATGCATGCCAGTGGCACTAACAAGCATCACTTATTTTCCTTTCTGAATAGCTTTTATGCATGATTACATGCAATTGACAGACATTGTTGATCTTGTATGAAGGTAAATATGGTGCAAAAGTGAGAGCGCGTAGATGCGATGTGAGCACTTGTAAAATATGACTTGAGAGCTTGTAAAACAAATCTGTAGTTGTAGATGCGATGTGAGCACTTGTAAAATATTACTTGTAATATATTACTTGGTTTTTCAGTACAACCACAACTCAGTGATTACAACCTCTCGAATCTGTCGCTGCAGTGTGCTCTCTCGCATCACACAGCGGCGAGTCTGCGCTCTCGACTTTTGCAACACTTCTTGCGGTACATTTGGTGCAAAACTAATTTGTACCTGTGGACTTAGTCTGTGGAGCTCTGAGCCAACAGAACGGCCGGGGACAGCAGGGTTTCTATCGCCAGATGAGGGACAACTCTGTCCGGCTTATTTATGTAGCATGAAAGCTAGCGTTAGCTAACTAGCAGCCAGCCCGCTTATAAATACTGTTATACCTTTTAATTATCTCAACACTTTTTAACAGACAACTGAAACACTGGCGGTGAGCTCCAGGGTCCTGTACCCGCAGACGGACCGCCGTTAGTGGGGCTTGGCCAGCGTGGAAACATCGCTAGAAAGCTCCGCTGCCGACCTCGACCTTATCTGATCTCCAGCGGGACACGGAGAGCTCCAGACCCGGTAGCAGCGGCACAGCCCCCCTGGAGCCCACCGCCAGTGTTGGTGGAATAGCAAGCTAGCGTTAGCGAACTAACCAACAAGCACACTTACAAATAAATACAATTTCATTAATTTAATTAAAGGGCAGGCGTTATACCCACTGATGGCGGTCCGTCCGCGGCTGCAGGACCTGGAGCTCACCAGCCGTGTTTCAGTTTGACTGTTAAAAGTGTTAGGATAACTAAAATGTATAATTTATTTCTAAGCGGGGTTAGTTCGCTAACGCTAGCTTGCTATTCCACCAACACTGGCGGTGAGCTCCAGGGTCCTGCAGCCGCAGACGGACCACAGTCAGTGGGGCTCGGCCAGCGTGGAAACGTCGCTAGAAAGATCCCCTGCCGACCTTGACGTGATCTGATCTCCAGCGGGACACGGAGAGCTCCAGACCCGGTAGCAGCGGCACAACCCCCCTGGAGCTCACTGCCAGTGTTGGTGGAATAGCAAGCAAGCTAGAGTTCACCGCCAGTGTTTCAGTTGGACTGATGGGAACCCTGCTGTCCCCGGCCGTCGAGGTCGGCAGCGGAGCTTTCTAGCGACGTTTCCACGCTGGCCGAGCCCCACTGACTGCGGTCCGTCTGCGGCTGCAGGACCCTGGAGCTCACCGCCAGTGTTTCAGTTGGACTGTTAAAAAGTGTTGAGATAATTAAAAGGTATTTACAGTATTTAGAAGCGGGCTGGCTGCTAGTTAGCTAACGCTAGCTTTCATGCTACATAAATAAGCCGGACAGAGTTGCCCCTCATCTGGCGATAGAAACCCTGCTGTCCCCGGCCGTTCTGTTGGCTCAGAGCTCCACAGACTAAGTCCACAGGTACAAATTAGTTTTGCACCAAATGTACCGCAAGAAGTGTTACAAAAGTCGAGAGCGCAGACTCGCCGCTGTGTGATGCGAGAGAGCACGCTGCAGCGACAGATTCGAGAGGTTGTAATCACTGAGTTGTGGTTGTACTGAAAAAGTGACTCAAGTGAAAAAAAAAAATGGCATGGCCACCCTACTCACTGTGCCTCGCACATGTTTAAAATAAAAACATAAATATATATGAACCTGTGTATTATTTGAGTATCTTAGTATTGAATGCACAATAACAAGGTACATTTACACATGGCACTATAGGACCAGTTTGATATAACACAATTTTATACAATATACATAATTAGGGGGTCCCCGCTCCATCTCGCCATCAGTTTGGGGGTCCTTGGCCTGGAAAACGTTGAAGACCCCTGGTTTATATTGTATCCGATACTCAGCTCTAGGTCTAGTGGTCTAGTGTCCCCGTTTTAAGTTTTACAAAAATTAAAAACATGACGTGTTTTGGAGGTATTTACGCTTCTGATTTGAAAATGTCCCCGGATTTTGTCTGAGAAATCTGGTCCCCTTAAGCAGACCGCTACTGTGGAACCGATCGTGCGGTGCCGTAAATCTCTGGTAAATCCTCGTATATCATGATTAGCATCTGCACATGCTCAGTTCGTGCAGGCAGGACGGGTCGTGTACCAACAGTGTCCTCTGTCCTGTCGCAGTGTCCCCGGTGTCGTTTCCTGTTCCCTTGGACTTTTCCCTGTGAGTTTTTCCCTGCCTTCGTTCCCAGATTTGCATTTCTTTTCCCCTGGACCTTTTTGGGATTTTTGGGGATTTTGGTGCTTTCTGTTTGATCCTTGTGTACTTTGGACTGTGCATTTTTAGTTTCACAGTTCCAGAGAAGAAACCTTAAAAACTCTCGAAGAAACCTTAAAAGAGAAGAAACCTTAAAAACTCTCGAGAAGAAACTTTAAAAGAGAAGAAACCTTAAAAACTCTCGAGAAGAAACCTTAAAAGAGAAGAAACCTTAAAACAGAAGAAACCTTAAAAACTCTCAAAGAAACCTTAAAAGAGAAGAAACCTTAAAAACTCTCAAAGAAACCTTAAAAGAGAAGAAACCTTAAAAACTCCTGAGAAGAAATCTTAAAAGAGAAGAAACCTTAAAAACTCTCGAGAAGAAACCTTAAAAGAGAAGAAACCTTAAAAACTCTCGAGAAGAAACTTTAAAAGAGAAGAAACCTTGAAAACTCTCAAAGAAACCTTAAAAGATAAGAAACCTTAAAAGAGAAGAAACCTTAAAAACTCTCAAGAAGAAACCTTAAAAGAGAAGAAACCTTAAAAGAGAAGAAACCTTAAAAACTCTCAAAGAAACCTTAAAAACTCTCGAAGAAACCTTAAAAGAGAAGAAACCTTAAAAACTCCCAAGAAGAAACCTTAAAAGAGAAGAAACCTTAAAAACTCCCAAGAAGAAACCTTAAAAGAGAAGAAACCTTAAAAACTCCTGAGAAGAAACCTGAAAAACTCCCGAGAAGAAACCTTAAAAGAGAAAAACCTTAAAAGAGAAGAAACCTTAAAAACTCAAAAGAAGAAACCTTAAAAGATAAGAAACCTTAAAAACTCAAAAGAAGAAACCTTAAAAGAGAAGAAACCTTAAAAACTCCCGAGAAGAAACCTTAAAAGAGAAGAAACCTTAAAAAGAGAAGACACCTTAAAAGAGAAGAAACCTTAAAAGAGAAGAAACCTTAAAAACTCTCGAGAAGAAACCTTAAAAGAGAAGAAACCTTAAAAAGAGAAGAAACCTTAAAAGAGAAGAAACCTTAAAAGATAAGAAACCTTAAAAACTCAAAAGAAGAAACCTTAAAAGAGAAGAAACCTTAAAAACTCAAAAGAAGAAACCTTAAAAGAGAAGAAACCTTAAAAACTCCCGAGAAGAAACCTTAAAAGAGAAGAAACCTTAATAACTCTCGAGAAGAAACCTTAAAA
>CM057258.1:2064864-2077364 GCA_029931835.1 Etheostoma nigrum
GTCGCAGAGAGGCGAGGGACTGTTTTATTTTATTTTAATTGATTTTATACTTTAAGACTCTGTAGGATGTCACAGCACACTCATTCCTGATTCCTCTCGTTACATCTAGTTATTACAGAGCTAGGATATACTGTACTTGTGTATTTAAAAACTAGAAAAGAGGCCTCCCTTTGTCATAGCCAGACGCCGTTCCAGTTTTATCTTTATAATTTATTTAATTACATTATTTAGACTCTTTGTTGATGTCCTATGGGGAAATTACACTCATTCATTTACACTCTGTTATTACACACAGGCCTGAAATACACACACATGCTGCGCTGCGACTGCTGAGCGCTTTTAAGGTGGGGGTTCGGTGCCTTGCTCAAGAGCACATTGGCAGTGCACAGGAGGTGAACTGGCACCTCTCCAGCTACCAGTCCACTACCATACTTTTGTCCGTCCAGTTACTTGAACCGGCAACCCTCCGGTTTCCAACCCAACTCTGTAAGGACTGAGCTACTACCACCAAGGCACCGAAGGTGGGGTTCGGTGCCTTGCTCAAAAGCACCTTGGTAGTGCCCAGGAGGTGAACTGGCACCTCTCCAGCTACCAGTCCACCACCATACTTTTGTCCGTCCGGGGACTTGAACCAGCAACCCTCCGGTTTCCAACCCAACTCTGTAAGGACTGAGCTACTACCACCAAGGCACCGAAGGTGGGGTTCGGTGCCTTGCTCAAAAGCACCTTGGTAGTGCCCAGGAGGTGAACTGGCACCTCTCCAGCTACCAGTCCACCACCATACTTTTGTCCGTCCGGGGACTTGAACCAGCAACCCTCCGGTTTCCAACCCAACTCTGTAAGGACTGAGCTACTACCCCCCTTCCCCACCGCCCCCCTATTTGGCATGGTGTTCTCAACGCAAAAGATCTTGAGTCCAGGCATTGATTGTCTTTGGGTGGTGTTCCCGTTTATTATAAAAGTAGAAAATATGAGTATTTCACACAAAATAGTACTTCACCCAGTGTGGCTGATTAATAATGAGGTGGCGTGCTGCTACAGTGACAGCCGTGAGTTCCCCTCCATCCACACCTTCATCTCATTGATTGCCACACCTGTAAATATACCTTATCCCCAGTGACGTACCACACCTAATGCAAAGCTCCCCCAAGTGGCTAAAATAAATAACTAAATTAAACTAACTAAAAAGGTAGATACAAATGGCTCCTGTACTCGTCTTCGTTCCGGTTTCAAACAGCGTCAACACTCAGTTGACAGATAATTTGTATTTAATTTAACATTCAGAAACGTATCCTTTAACATATCACGAGTTACAGACCCAGTCCTACTGTCCTACCAAGGGGACTATCATCACATTATCTTTCTCCTTGTCCATTAATTGATTGTTTTAATGGCCATCCTTCTAATTATCTTTTATTTACTTGTATTTAATTGACTCCTTTCCTTCTTGTGTCGATGCAGAACTTGAGGAGGCCCATAAGAAATGCCACCCGTGCTGGTACGTCTTCGCCCACCATTACCTGGTGTGGGAGTGCTCCCCCTTCTGGCTGAAGGTGAAGCAGCTGGTGAAGATCATGGTGATGGACCCCTTCCTGGACCTGGCCATCACCGTTTGCATTGTCCTCAACACGCTCTTCATGGCCATGGAGCACTACCCCATGACGGACGAGTTCAACGGCATGCTGAGCATCGGAAACCTGGTAGGATGGAAGGATGGGTGGATGGATGGATAAGTGGGTGGTTTGGATGGATGGGTGGGTGGTTTGGATGGATGGGTGGGTGGTTTAGATGGATGGGTGGGTTGTTGGGTGGGTTGGGTCGTTCAGATTGGTGGGTGGTTCGGATGGATGGATTGATGTATGGATGGGTGGGTGGGTTGATGTTTGGATGGGTGGATAGATGAATGGGTGGATGTGTGGGTGGATGGATGATGGATGGACGGATCCAGACCTTTACCCCACAGCGCTGTGGAGATAGAGCTGGCTATGTGAGATTCTCCCCCAATCACGTATGTCTAAGAACATTTATAGTGACATGCCAATTTGGAAATAATATATAACATGTTTATGTAAGTCAGCAAATAAAACAGTTAAAATCAAGCAGTCCAGGGTTCAAAGGGAAAAGGAACAACTGCAGACTCTGGACAAGCAGTTGTCAGTTAACATTAATTTCCAAATCAGGTCCTGGGCCTTGACTTGAAGCCCCACAGCACCCTGTTTAAATGCAGAAACAAGGACATGTCATCCACACTCCACTGCCTTCATCCAAAGATATACCGTAATTCCTCAAATAAAAGCCGGGGCCTTTATTTACCTGAACCGCACAAGGTACCCGACTTTCATCAGAGGCAGGCCTTTATTTCTAATTCCATCTGTTTGATAGGATAATATATAAGAATAATTGTTTTAAATAAACAGTTTTAAATGAAAAGCCATAGCGTTCCACTGGACAGAGAGCATTCATTCTTTAAGAAACATTTGCAAAAATACCCATATATATACAGTATATAATGTTTATATATATATATATATATATATATATATATATATATATATATACTGTATATATACCTGTAAATGTACCGGGGTATTTATTTCAAATACAGGTACTACAGTACTGGTGGTAGATTATGACACCAGTATCTGATTAATGTTACGGTAGCTTGCTAGCTTCGTTTCTAGCTCCAGGCTAACTTGTTTCCTCCCACCTCCAACTAGCTAGTTTCGTTTCTAGCTCCAGGCTAACTTGTTTCCTCCCACCTCTAGCTAGCTAGCTAGCTTTAGTTCTAGCTCCAGGCTAACTTATTTCCTCCCACCTCCAGCTAGCTAGTTTCGTTTCTAGCTCCAGGCTAACTTGTTTCCTCCCACCTCCAGCTAGCTAGCTTCGTTTCTAGCTCCAGGCTAACTTGTTTCCTCCCACCTCCAGCTAGCTAGCTTCGTTTCTAGCTCCAGGCTAACTTGTTTCCTCCCACCTCCAGCTAGCTAGCTAGCTTTAGTTCTAGCTCCAGGCTAACTTGTTTCCTCCCACCTCCAGCTAGCTAGCTAGCTTTAGTTCTAGCTCCAGGCTAACTTGTTTCCTCCCACCTCCAGCTAGCTAGCTAGTTTTAGTTCTAGCTCCGGGCTAACTTGTTTCCTCCCACCTCCAACTAGCTAGTTTCGTTTCTAGCTCCAGGCTAACTTGTTTCCTCCCACCTCTAGCTAGCTAGCTAGCTTTAGTTCTAGCTCCAGGCTAACTTGTTTCCTCCCACCTCCAGCTAGCTAGCTAGCTTTAGTTCTAGCTCCAGGCTAACTTGTTTCCTCCCACCTCCAGCTAGCTAGCTAGTTTTAGTTCTAGCTCCGGGCTAACTTGTTTCCTCCCACCTCCAACTAGCTAGTTTCGTTTCTAGCTCCAGGCTAACTTGTTTCCTCCCACCTCTAGCTAGCTAGCTAGCTTTAGTTCTAGCTCCAGGCTAACTTGTTTCCTCCCACCTCCAGCTAGCTAGCTAGCTTTAGTTCTAGCTCCAGGCTAACTTGTTTCCTCCCACCTCCAGCTAGCTAGCTAGCTTTAGTTCTAGCTCCAGGCTAACTTGTTTCCTCCCACCTCCAGCTAGCTAGCTAGCTTTAGTTCTAGCTCCAGGCTAACTTGTTTCCTCCCACCTCCAACTAGCTAGCTTCGTTTCTAGCTCCAGGCTAACTTGTTTCCTCCCACCTCTAGCTAGCTAGCCGTTCTCTGCTCCTGTTTAACTATTATCAGACCGGCCCACCTGACTCTCCCCATTGCCACTCCGCCTCTGGTGTAGAGGATGAACCTCCTCACTACTAGCATGTTTGTGCAATGAACAAACTTGAGGCGAGTTCAGGAGGCGGTTAGATTTTGTGACAAAGAATGAGACAGTTTGGGAAGCGACCCTCTGACCTGTGACACTGCCTCAAACCCTTTTGTCCAATTTGTAAAGCTTTGGATTCAGAGAGGACAAATACACACAGAGTTCATTGCTCTCTTGTGTGTGTGTGTGTGTGTGTGTGGAAAGTTAGGCGAGCTTCAGTATTCGAGCTGACAGAAACGAGTCGGGTGGCTTTAAACCACCGTGACTAACTCCAGTGTTTGACCCCCGCAGGTGTGCCAACGGTCTGACAGGGTTTGATAGGTGGATGCAATATGGTAATTGGTTCACCAGAGGTGTGAAAGGCCCACAGCCAAAATCCCTGTGTTGATCACACCTACACACACACACACACACACACACACACACACTGTGGCACTATCTTTGTGGGGACCATCATTGACATAATGCATTCAATTCAATGCATCCACCTTAACCATAACACAATTCTATAACTTCATCCTAAGATAGGGTGACCAGACGTCCCCGGTTTCCGGGGACAGTCCCCGATTTTGGTGACCTGTCCCCGGCTGGATCTGTCCCCGGAAATGTCCCCGGTTTTCACTGTGACTGACAGACCCGATACTGGAATGAAAGAAAGAAAACTCTGACCAAACGGAGCCGATCGAGCAGCGCTGCTCAGAGCTCAGAGATGTTTTAGAAAGCCGTATTTTACCATGCTAAAATCACTGATTATTTACATGGAGTCTGGTGGAGATATGCTGCTCTATACACGCTAAAATCACTGATTATTTACATGGAGTCTGGTGGAGATATGCTGCTCTATACACGCTAAAATCACTGATTATTTACATGGAGTCTGGTGGAGATTTGCTGCTCTATACACGCTAAAATCACTGATTATTTACATGGAGTCTGGTGGAGATATGCTGCTCTATACACGCTAAAATCACTGATTATTTACATGGAGTCTGGTGGAGATATGCTGCTCTATACACGCTAAAATCACTGATTATTTACATGGAGTCTGGTGGAGATATGCTGCTCTATACACGCTAAAATCACTGATTATTTACATGGAGTCTGGTGGGAGTCTGGTGGTGTCAAAGGAAAATCTTTCTTCAATAGTTTATATTGTATCCGATACTCAGCTCTAGGTCTAGTGTCCCCGTTTTAAGTTTTACAAAAATTAAAAACATGACGTGTTTTGGAGGTAGGCTGTATACACTTCTGAGCTGTAAATGTCCCCGGATTTTGTCTGAGAAATCTGGTCACCTTATCCTAAGACCAAGTCTTAACCCTCAAACAGACATTTAAAGTGGTGGGGTCCAGCATTTTGGCCCCAGAAAGCTGTCTTAACTCACGTTTTGTTGGACCCCACAAATATAGGTAAACAAACCAACACACACACGCAGGCAGACACTTGTACCTGTCCAGCGATGTCAGGTTTCCACAGCTCAGGCTGCCGGCAGCTCTTCGGGGCCAGAGAATGGTAATACAGTTTATAAGTAGAAACAGTGGCTGTGGGTTGGCCTGCAGCGGCGGTGTTCAATCACCGGGTCTGGCCCGAAGGCGGGCCTCTGTGAGAGCGCTACCTGGATCGAGATTTAACTGCTGCTGTGATGCCCTAGTTCACAGTTACAACGTGAAAATGAAAGTGAAAGTGCAGATTATCCCGCCTCTGTCCTCCCTGGATGTGGTCCAAGAGTTTAAGCCTCCTGTGACAGGTGTGTTGGTCCCATCTGGTCCCAGCTAGGGGGAAGGTTTTGGTATTTTTGGGGAATCAAGGTGTCTCCAGCTGTGTAGGCATGACGGAGAAAACAGTAGAGAGGTTAATTGGGGCTTGTGTTATGCAAGTTGGTTCCTGTCATTAGTTCAGTTGCTTTTTTCCAGTACTTAAACAGCATTGCATGTTTACAACTTTAAAGTAATCTTATTTTTCCTAAAATCACATCAGCAGGGCATTCCTAAGTCTATTTTTACACATAAATGACAAAGAGGAATCCATTATATTGTGGTTTGGATTAACCCTCGTGTTGTCGTCCCGTTAGCCATGAACTTGTCCTTTCAGGTAAAAATTATTAAAAATTATTAATTATTAAAATTTTTTTTTTGGTGCTTTTCCGATGTTTTTGTCATTTTTTCCAGCTTTTGGCGCTTTTTAAAACCTGAGCTGGTTTAAAAACAGTTTTTTTTCCATTAGCGTGTATATATTAGAAAATGAAAATTAATATTTTTTTGGTGCTTTTCCGATGTTTTTGTCACTTTTTCCAGCGTTTGGCGGTTTTTAAAACCTGATCTGGATTAATAACAAGTTTTACACTTATTCTTGGAATTAATGGTCAACAAACCTCATTTATATCAAATTATACATACGTTTTTAATTAAAAAAGGCAGAAATTATGCATTATTTTGACTAATAGTGGATGTTGAGTGGACCACAGATGGGTATATGTCAAAGTTTAGTCCAGATACGGTTTTGAAAAAGAATTCAGATGCTATTAAATTACTTTTATTTTAATTATTATTAAATTACTAGATTAAATAAAACACCCCCAAAAATTCAATGAAAGTAATCATTAATGTTACCTGGAGAACGTTGTATGGAATCATCCATGTTATTTCTGCACAATTTGGTTGAAAGAAATCCATATTTCTGATTTAAAACACTTGCCAATGGGGGGTCTGGCTTTTCAGGTTATATTCTAGTTTCTTCGAGTGTGATCTTGCTTCTACCCCAACAGTCTTTCTTCCATTTCCTCCGGAGGACTCGAGGACCTTGTTTACTTTTGTTTTTTAAAAGCTCTGATGAGAAATATGTCCCGCCTCCCGCTCTCATTATAGTATGTGAGTGAAAAACGAGCCTTAAAGTCGGCTATAATGAAGTTTCTTTGTAGAGACAGAGAAAGAGACTGTGTGTCTGTGTGTGTGTGTGTGTGTGTGTGTGTGTGTGTGTGTGTGTGTACCATGTTTAACTACATTTGTGGGGACCAAAATTTGGAAATACAGTATACTTATGGGGTCCTGACAGCTTTGTGGGGACAAAATGCTTGTCCCCATAACGTTAAAGGGCTGTTTGAGGAATAAGACCTGGTTTTAGGATCAGGGTTAGAATTAGGCTATGGTTAGGGTAAGGGTTAAGGTTAGGTATTTAGTTATGATGGTTAAGGTTAGGGTAAGGGGCTAGGGAATGCATTATGTCAATGACTGGTCCCCATAAAGATAGTGAGACAAGACTGTGTGTGTGTGTGTGTGTGTGTGTGTGTGTGTGTGTGTGTGCTCCCTGTGTGTTCTGGCACTGCACAGTGTGAGGTTGTTGCCGGGTATTTCCAACTGTTATCTGTTATCTAATTTGGCCAGCACTGGGCTGTCCTTGCTCAGGGGCGCTGGTGCAGAGCTCGCCAACAAATCGGGGACATGCAATGCTTTTTTTGGGGGTGGGGGGCGGGGGGGGGGGGGGCAATTTTTGGGGGCTGCGTACCTGAACAAAGAATGATTATTTAGGTAAAAAACTCTCAGAATCAAGCGAGCACCTTCAAAAATACTAGACACTGTCTTTCTGTGCCTGTGTGTGTGTGTGTGTGTGTGTGTGTGTGTGTGTGTGTGTTGTCTGTCGTGTGTGTGTGTGTGTCTGCTGGTACTTACTCATTACATCAGCCTGGTTGTCACAAAAATAATCACGTGTCTCACAAACAGAGACACACACATATAGGCTCACACACACACACAGACACACACAGACACAGACACACACACACACACACACACACACACACACACACACACACAGGCACTGAAAGTCGGTGTCATCTGCTATCCGCTCTGTGCTGATGTTTCTGTTGTTAGTTAGTGCTGACGTCGACATCCCCTGTTTGTGTGCCGGCAACACATCTTACACACACACACACACACACACACACACACACACACACACACACACACACACATACACACACACACACACACACACACACACACACACACACACACTGGTCAGAATAGTTCTTCCCTCAGTCAGTGAATTAGAGACTTTTCCTCGGTGCTGACCAGAATCAACATTTCCTCTTCCAGCTGTTATGGATCAAGTCTCTCTTTAAGTACTTAGTAATATACTGTATATTATTATATATTATTATTATAGTAATATATTCTTATTGGTGTTGTTCTGCGATCCATTGTTTTGGTGATGGGTTTTTTATACAGTGAAATTCTTTATTAGGAATAACCCCTCCAGATGTTGAATCTTGTTTTTGAGCGGGTCCTTAACTTCTAATGCAACTCGGTCCGTTTTCTCCATTTTAGGAGAAAACGTTTCTTCACTGATAAATTGCACGCATTAAATCTTCATAAACACGCTCATGCAGCGTTGATTTTACAGTTGATTTACTCGGACGGAAATAGAAATTCTCTATTCTAACCTCTGTAGCTCTGTGTCAGTGAGGCCTAGAGTCACACTGACACTAGAAACTAAACATTGAGAGTGTTAACTTCCCAACGACCTCAGGGTCATCCCAGAGGTCACAGGGATGGGGAACTGCATCACTATTTTTGGGGTAAAAATTTAGGCGAAAAAGCATGGATTTCCAAGTGTTTTTAAAGAGGTTAAAGGCAAAACAATTAAAGACAGTTAACAAAACAACTTGAGGGGACCTAAAAACACAAAAAATACATCACACACACCAGAGATGGTAAAAGTACTCACTTTTCGTACTTAAGTAGCCTAGAAGTACATATACTTGTGTTAAAAAATACTCCGGTAAAAGTGGAAGTACTGATTAAACTTCTTTACTTAAGTAAAAGTAACAAAGTACAGGCTTGGAAATTTACTTAAAGTATAAAAGTAAAAGTAGCCTTAGAATGGCCATTTTTTTATGCTAAGCTACCTGGACCAGACAGATGTTACTAGAGAGACGCTGAGGAACTTCAGTGGACATGGAGGACACGTCTTTATATGGCAAGGGCTACATTTTAAATGGATGTCTGCCAAGAGGTCTAAAACATAACATATGTGATTATTATGACAGAAACTGGGACTCCAGGTTAATAAGATTCTGACTCATTAGCAAGATATGAATTCAGTTGTGATTCTGTGAGAATTCACAGATCCAGTTTCTATTTTGAATTTTGAAGACGGAGACAACTTCTCTCTAGCTAGGTTTCCAAGAACTGTATACCAATAACTGGCTTAAGTGAACTGACTACATGAGTTATACAACTTCCAGTTCTCATAGACGCACACACACACAATCTCAGCTGATTATCCTCCGGACAGCTAGTCTCTTTTTCTTTTCTCTCGCTTTTTTTCTCCGTGTGGATGTAAGGAGTAGAAGTAAAAAGTCGCCACAAAAATAAATAGTAAAGAGATAGTCGTCGACTTCAGGAAGAAGCGGCCTCACCACGCTCCACTGTTTATCAACAGCTCAGCTGTGGAGGTGGTCAGAAGCACCAAATTCCTCGGGGTGTACATTACAGACAATCTCACCTGGTCTGAAAACACTTCATCACTGGTGAGGAGGGCACAGCAGCGTCTGTTCTTTCTACGGAGGATGAGGAGAGCCCGCTTGCCCTCGCCCATCCTCACGGCTTTCTATAAAAGCACCATAGAGAGCATTCTGACCAGCTGTCTCTCTGTGTGGTGCGGAGGCTGCAGAGCTTCTGACTGGAAGAACGTGAGGAGGGTGGTGAGAACAGCAGAAGGGATCATTGGGGCTCTTCTTCCCTCCATTAAGGACACCTCATCACAGCGCTGTGTGTCCCGAGCCCAAAATATAATCAAAGACCCCACACACCCCCACCATGGACTGTTTACCTTGCTGCCCTCTGGAAAGAGGTTCCGCAGCATCCGCTGCAGGTCCACCAGGTTCTGCAACAGCTTTTTTCCCTCCGCCATCAGACTGTTGAACTTTTGACCTATAAATCGAACTCTGCACTTATTGCACTTATTGTATGTCATCGGGCATTAAATGCTGCTGAAATTTTTAATTTTTTTTTAAACTCTTTAGCTATTTAAGATCTTCTCTTTTCTCAAGCTGTATGCAACGAAATTTCGTTTTGTATGCACTCTGTACATATAAAATGACAATAAATGAAGTTGAAGTTGAAGTAAAGTAAAGTAAGAAATATCAGAAAAATCTACTTGACGTACTCCATCTCTGACACACACACACACACACTGACAGACAAAAGACAAAAGCTCTCCATCACATCAAAACAGGGAGAAAAATGGGGGACCCTGGGATAAAATCTTATCAAATTGGTATTTAAGGGGGGTCTTTGGTCTGATTTGCCTAATTATGTAGAATAATTGCACAAGGGCGTAACTTTGGGTTCAACATTGGGTATGGGGGGGGGGCTGACCTCTCCACTTTTGAGCAAAATTGAAATTTTGAACACTTTATTTTGTGCATCCTGGTGAATTTGTCTTCAACAATTTGTGGTGCAAAGACATTTAGATGTATTTATGTAAAGGAAAGTACATAAAGTGCAGTGCAACCCACTGTAATTAACATCCCACCTGTAAATTATACGCCGATGGGTCTCGCACTTAGGGGGCTGAAGAGGGCCGTAAAAGTTTAAAGGTCCCATGGCATGAAAATGTCCCTTTTATGAGGTTTTTAACATTAATATGCGTGTCCCCCCCCCCCCCCAGCCTGCCTATGGTCCCCCCAGTGGCTAGAAATGGTGATAGGTGTAAACCGAGCCCTGGGTATCCTGCTCTGCTTTTGAGAAAATGGAAGCTCAGATGGGCCGATCTGGAACCTTGCCCCTTATGAGGTCATAAGGGGCAAGGTTACCTCCCCCCCATGAGAGAGATTTTCCTTAAAAGCTACAGACTCAGAAATCTCTATAAAAGAGACTTCAGATACAGTATTAGGGGACCACTAAGGTCTATATAAAGAGACTTCAGATACAGTATTAGGGGACCACTAAGGTCTATATAAAGAGACTTCAGATACAGTATTAGGGGACCACTAAGGTCTATATAAAGAGACTTCAGATACAGTATTAGGGACCACTAAGGTCTATATAAAAGAGACTTCAGATACAGTATTAGGGACCACTAAGGTCTATATAAAGATACTTCAGATACAGTATTAGGGGACCACTAAGGTCTATATAAAAGAGACTTCAGATACAGTATTAGGGACCACTAAGGTCTATATAAAGAGACTTCAGATACAGTATTAGGGACCACTAAGGTCTATATAAAAGAGACTTCAGATACAGTATTAGGGACCACTAAGGTCTATATAAAGAGACTTCAGATACAGTATTAGGGGACCACTAAGGTCTATATAAAGAGACTTCAGATACAGTATTAGGGACCACTAAGGTCTATATAAAGAGACTTCAGATACAGTATTAGGGGACCACTAAGGTCTATATAAAAGAGACTTCAGATACAGTATTAGGGACCACTAAGGTCTATATAAAAGAGACTTCAGATACAGTATTAGGGACCACTAAGGTCTGTATAAAAGAGACTTCAGATACAGTATTATAGTAATATTTAAAACGAATAACATGGGATTTAAATAGTCTAAATTTAGACACCCCCCCCTCTTCTTTCTTTTTACACATTTTTGTCTTGAGAGAGCCTCATTCATCACGAGTACAAGATAGAGAGAGAGAGAGAGAGAGAGAAAGGCTCTCCTGATGTCAGTAATAATCACAGCGTGATTGTTGAGTAGCTAATCAACGCACTACAGAGTTAATGACCCCATGTAAGAGGATGTGTGTGTGTGTGTGTGTGTGTGTGTGTGTGTGCAAGAGCGGTAACCCCAGAATGAGACAGATTGTGTGTGTCTGTGTGTGTGTGTGTGTGTGTGTGTGTGTGTGTGTGTGTGTGTGTGGATCTGTGAGTGATTTTGTGCACAAAAAAGTAGAGACAAGAAGTCACACCATTCACAAGTAACTTCAGGTTTTTTTTCAACCTGCATCCTACTATTGCATGTTTTCTTTTAGGCTGAGTGACTGATGGGAACACTCTTTCTGATTGGTCCAGTATTGAGCAAGACTCTCACCAATCACCACTCTGGTTTGGTTGGAATAAACTCTTAATTCACCCATTTACATGTGGAGATATGCTGCTCTATACACGCTAAAAGTAGTGATTATTTACATGGAGTCTGGTGGAGATATGCTGCTCTATACACGCTAAAAGTAGTGATTATTTACATGGAGTCTGGTGGAGATATGCTGCTCTATACACGCTAAAAGTAGTGATTATTTACATGGAGTCTGGTGGAGATATGCTGCTCTATACACGCTAAAAGTAGTGATTATTTACATGGAGTCTGGTGGAGATATGCTGCTCTATACACGCTAAAAGTAGTGATTATTTACATGGAGTCTGGTGGAGATATGCTGCTCTATACACGCTAAAAGTAGTGATTATTTACATGGAGTCTGGTGGAGATATGCTGCTCTATACACGCTAAAAGTAGTGATTATTTACATGGAGTCTGGTGGAGATATGCTGCTCTATACACGCTAAAAGTAGTGATTATTTACATGGAGTCTGGTGGAGATATGCTGCTCTATACACGCTAAAAGTAGTGATTATTTACATGGAATCTGGTGGAGATATGCTGCTCTATACATGCTAAAAGTAGTGATTATTTACATGGAGTCTGGTGGGTTTGGTGATGGTGATTTCGCTGCCATTAACAACATT
>CM057258.1:2082364-2084864 GCA_029931835.1 Etheostoma nigrum
ATCGTCGTCGTCTCAGCTGATACGTGACATCATCGTCTCACTGATACGTGACATCATCGTCTCAGCTGATACGTGACATCATCGTCGTCTCAGCTGATACGTGACATCATCGTCGTCTCAGCTGATACGTGACATCATCGTCTCAGCTGATACGTGACATCGTCGTCGTCTCAGCTGATACGTGACATCATCGTCTCAGCTGATACGTGACATCGTCGTCGACTCAGCTGATACGTGACATCATCGTCTCACTGATACGTGACATCATCGTCTCAGCTGATACGTGACATCATCGTCGTCTCAGCTGATACGTGACACCGTCGTCTCAGCTGATACGTGACATCGTCGTCTCAGCTGATACGTGACATCATCGTCTCAGCTGATACGTGACATCGTCGTCTCAGCTGATACGTGACATCATTGTCTCAGCTGATACGTGACATCGTCGTCGTCTCAGCAGATACATGACATCGTCGTCTCAGCTGATACGTGACATCATCGTCTCAGCTGATACGTGATATCGTCGTCTCAGCTGATACGTGACATCATTGTCTCAGCTGATACGTGACATCGTTGTCTCAGCTGATACGTGACATCGTCGTCTCAGCTGATACGTGACATCATTGTCTCAGCTGATACGTGACATCGTCGTCTCAGCTGATACGTGACATCATTGTCTCAGCTGATACGTGACATCATCGTCTCAGCTGATACGTGACATCGTCGTTGTCTCAGCTGATACGTGACATCATCGTCTCAGCTGATACGTGACATCATCGTCTCAGCTGATACGTGACATCATCGTCGTCTCAGCTGATACGTGACACCGTCGTCTCAGCTGATACGTGACATCATCGTCTCAGCTGATACGTGACATTGTCGTCTCAGCTGATACGTGACATCGTCGTCTCAGCTGATACGTGACATCGTCTCAGCTGATACGTGACATCATCGTCTCAGCTGATACGTGACATCATTGTCTCTCAGCTGATACGTGACATCGTCGTCTCAGCTGATACGTGACATCATCGTCTCAGCTGATACGTGATATTGTCGTCTCAGCTGATACGTGATATCGTCGTCTCAGCTGATACGTGACATCGTCGTCTCAGCTGATACGTGACATCATCGTCTCAGC
This sequence comes from Etheostoma nigrum, assembly GCA_029931835.1. Classification (NCBI taxonomy): domain Eukaryota; kingdom Metazoa; phylum Chordata; class Actinopteri; order Perciformes; family Percidae; genus Etheostoma; species Etheostoma nigrum. The sequence goes on from CM057258.1 coordinate 2,083,503, forward strand.
TGATACGTGATATCGTCGTCTCAGCTGATACGTGACATCATTGTCTCAGCTGATACGTGACATCGTTGTCTCAGCTGATACGTGACATCGTCGTCTCAGCTGATACGTGACATCATTGTCTCAGCTGATACGTGACATCATCGTCTCAGCTGATACGTGACATCGTCGTTGTCTCAGCTGATACGTGACATCATCGTCTCAGCTGATACGTGACATCATCGTCTCAGCTGATACGTGACATCATCGTCGTCTCAGCTGATACGTGACACCGTCGTCTCAGCTGATACGTGACATCATCGTCTCAGCTGATACGTGACATCATCGTCGTCTCAGCTGATACGTGACATCATCGTCTCAGCTGATACGTGACATCATCGTCTCAGCTGGACCTGGAGCCGTTATATTGTTGCTATGGTTACTTTCTAATAAACATCACAACTTAAAAACTACATGGGTGTAGAAGAAAAGGTGTAAAGTAACCAGTAACTAAAGTAAATAGTAACTAAAGTAACTAGTAACTAAAGCTGTCAGATGAATGTAGTGGAGTAACTAGTAACTAAAGTAACTAATAACTAAAGCTGTCAGATGAATGTAGTGGAGTAACTAAAGTAACTAGTAACTAAAGTAACTAGTAACTAAAGCTGTCAGATGAATGTAGTGGAGTAACTAAAGTAACTAGTAACTAAAGTAACTAGTAACTAAAGCTGTCAGATGAATGTAGTGGAGTAACTAGTAACTAAAGTAACTAATAACTAAAGCTGTCAGATGAATGTAGTGGAGTAACTAAAGTAACTAGTAACTAAAGTAACTAGTAACTAAAGCTGTCAGATGAGTGAAGCAAAACGTGATTTATGGTATGTGTCTGTGTGTGTGTCTGTGTCTGTGTCTGTGTGTCTGTGTGTGTGTGTGTGTGTGTCGTGTGTGTGTGTGTGTGTCTGTGTCTGTGTGTGTGTGTGTGTCTGTCTGTGTGTGTGTATATGTCTGTGTGTGTCTGTGTGTGTGTGTGTGTGTGTGTGTGTGTATTCATACAGTATGTCCTTAGTTACATTGTGAATGTGTCTCTTCTTCCTCCCGACAGGACTGTGTGTGTAAGATCTCCAAGGACTGCACTCTTCCTCGCTGGCACATGAAGGACTTCTTCCACTCGTTCCTCATCGTGTTCCGGGTGCTGTGCGGCGAGTGGATCGAGACCATGTGGGACTGCATGGAGGTGGCGGGTCAGCCGCTCTGCATCCTGGTCTTCATGCTGGTCATGGTCATCGGGAACCTGGTGGTGAGTGACCTTTGACCTGTGTAGGGCTCATGAAGGATATCTAACATTAAAGGTCTTTAAGTAACGTTTTGATATTAAAGGTCCCATGA
>CM057258.1:2094864-2109864 GCA_029931835.1 Etheostoma nigrum
CCCTCATACAAATATAATTTTTCATCATCATAATTTGTCATTTCTTCCTCAGCGTGTGCATGCACTTACCAACCATCACTTTCTATTCTCAACACTTCTCGAATTTGTAGTTTTTTCTGCATATATTTTGATAATCTATGAATAGGGAATGCTATTTTAATGAAGAATGGCAAACCAATGCTGCTTTCTCTGTTTTTTTTATATAATATTACACTGGGTAGCTTTGGGGTTTTGGACAATACAAGACATTTGAAGACGTATGCGTGCACTCTGAGAAACTGGGAGGGATCTTTTTCCCTATTTTCTGATATTTTAAACCCTGAATCGATGAATCGAATAATCAGGGAAATAATCAGCAGGTTTAGCGATAGTGGACGTAAACATTGGCTGCAGCTCTTATAATAAGAAGCCATCCTAAGAAGTAGAAAAATAATCATTAAGGTAGATTTTGTTGCACTTTTTAAAGAGAGACTAACAGTCGCTGACGGACGGTGAAAGACGTGAGATCAAACCAAAATTAAAAACAATGACAGCGAGAAAAAATATGACATGTAATCTTGGCTCAGCTGTGCTTTGAGAGAGAAAGAGAGAGTGTGTGTGTGTGTGTGTGTGCTGTGTGTGTGTGTGTGTGTGTGTGTGTGTGTGTGGAGCTGGCAGGGTGGAGGGTTGGCCCACTTCCCCGAGCTAATTGGTACGATCCGCTTAACGATGTAAATGAGGTGAATTTGGGGGGATCAGGTGGTCCGCTGCTCCAGAAACTGACACACACACACACACACACACACACACACACACACACACACACACACACACACACACACAGATGGCTCTTACTGTCATCAAACATTAATACATCCGCTACTGATGCATTGACACACACACACAAACACACACTTTCTCTCTCAAACTGGCTACGTCTCAGGTCCTTAAATTGCGTCCATGTGTCCTCCACTTCCTCCTCGTGCCTTAGTTTGTCCCGCCGTGGAAACATGCAAGTAGAGAGGAAACGAGGGAATGTGTTTTAAGATTGGATCAGACTTTGTTTCCTCTGAAGCGTTGCGGGAATTCGTTGGCTTTATGGGCGGAGTCAGCAACAGCTTTCAGCTTCAGGGAAGGCTGCTCTCTGTATCCTCTCTCATAGCTCCTCAGAGATCCCTCCTCCATCCTCGCTCACAGCTCCTCAGAGATCCATCCTCGTTCATAGCTCCTCAGAGATCCCTCCTCCATCCTCGCTCTTAGGGCCTCAGAGATCCCTCCTCCATCCTCGCTCACAGCTCCTCAGAGATCCATCCTCCATCCTCGTTCATAGCTCCTCAGAGATCCCTCCTCCATCCTCTCTCACAGCTCCTCAGAGATCCCTCCTCCATCCTCGCTCATAGCTCCTCAGAGATCCATCCTCCATCCTCGCTCATAGCTCCTCAGAGATCCCTCCTCCATCCTCGCTCACAGCTCCTCAGAGATCCATCCTCCATCCTCGTTCACAGCTCCTCCGAGATCCCTCCTCCATCCTCGCTCATAGCTCCTCAGAGATCCCTCCTCCATCCTCGCTCACAGCTCCTCAGAGATCCCTCCTCCATCCTCGCTCACAGCTCCTCAGAGATCCCTCCTCCATCCTCGCTCTTAGGGCCTCAGAGATCTCCTCCATCCTCGCTGATAGCTCCTCAGAGATCCCTCCTCCATCCTCGCTCATAGCTCCTCAGAGATCAATCCTCCATCCTCGCTCATAGCTCCTCAGAGATCCCTCCTCCATCCTCGCTCACAGCTCCTCAGAGATCCATCCTCCATCCTCGTTCATAGCTCCTCAGAGATCCCTCCTCCATCCTCTCTCACAGCTCCTCAGAGATCCCTCCTCCATCCTCGCTCATAGCTCCTCAGAGATCCATCCTCCATCCTCGCTCATAGCTCCTCAGAGATCCCTCCTCCATCCTCGCTCACAGCTCCTCAGAGATCCATCCTCCATCCTCGTTCACAGCTCCTCCGAGATCCCTCCTCCATCCTCGCTCATAGCTCCTCAGAGATCCCTCCTCCATCCTCGCTCACAGCTCCTCAGAGATCCCTCCTCCATCCTCGCTCACAGCTCCTCAGAGATCCCTCCTCCATCCTCGCTCTTAGGGCCTCAGAGATCTCCTCCATCCTCGCTGATAGCTCCTCAGAGATCCCTCCTCCATCCTCGCTCATAGCTCCTCAGAGATCAATCCTCCATCCTCGCTCATAGCTCCTCAGAGATCCCTCCTCCATCCTCGCTCATAGCTCCTCAGAGATCCATCCTCCATCCTCGCTCATAGCTCCTCAGAGATCCCTCCTCCATCCTCGCTCACAGCTCCTCAGAGATCCCTCCTCCATCCTCGCTCTTAGGGCCTCAGAGATCTCCTCCATCCTCGCTGATAGCTCCTCAGAGATCCCTCCTCCATCCTCGCTCATAGCTCCTCAGAGATCCATCCTCCATCCTCGCTCATAGCTCCTCAGAGATCCCTCCTCCATCCTCGCTCATAGCTCCTCAGATATCCATCCTCCATCCTCGCTCATAGCTCCTCAGAGATCCATCCTCCATCCTCGCTCATAGCTCCTCAGAGATCCCTCCTCCATCCTCGCTCACAGCTCCTCAGGAGGAGGGAGGAGGAGGAGGGAGGAGTGAGTGAAGGAGGGAGGAGGGTGGAGGAGGAGGAGGGTGAAGGGGGCAGGAGGGTGAAGGGTGGAGGAGGGAGGAGGAGGGAGGAGGGTGAAGGGTGGAGGAGGGAGGAGGAGGAGGAGGAGGGTGAAGGGGGGAGGAGGGTGGAGGGTGAAGGGTGGAGGAGGAGGGTGGAGGAGGAGTGAGTGGAGGAGGGTGGAGGGAGGAAGGAGGAGGGAGGACGTCGTCATCATACACACGTCCTTATGTGATGCGTAGGGTTGAAATCTCACAAATTCTAATATAATATAATAATATAATAATAAAAATGTTTCATGTCAAATCTGGTTAAACGACAAACAGATGAAGGTCCTCTGTGTGTTGGCGGTGTGTTATTGGCTTATTGGGAAAGATGCAAGGTCATTGGTGATTGGTCGAGCTGTCGGGGGCACGTTGCCATGTTAACCGATCAACTGCATTGATCTATTGGTGTTTGTGTCGGAGCCCGCAGCCAATCACACGCCAGCGTTTTTGGCATAGTGGAAGCCGGGTTATGTGACAGCCTGACAATGATCAGTAAAACAAACAACACACACACACACACAATATCATACAGACGCACACACACACACACACACACACACACCGCCAGCTAGGGTCAATATGCACACCCACACACACACATGCCCACACATACGCACACATACGCACACACACACACACACACACACACACACACACACACACACACACACACATATGCACATGCATACACACATATGCACATGCACACACACACACACACCGCCAGCTAGGGTCAATATGCACACACACACACATACACACATATGCACATGCACACACCACACACACACACACACTATGCACATGCACACACACACACCGCCAGCTAGGGTCAATATGCACACACACACACACACACACGCACATGCACACACACACACACACACACACCACCAGCTAGGGTCAATATGCACACACACACACGCACACACACATACGCACATGCACGCACACACACACACACACAAACATGCACACACGCATGCACACACATACGCACATGCACACACACACACACACACACACACGCATGAAGCACACACACATACGCATATGCACACACACACACATTCACACACACATGCATACACAGACGCACATGCACACACACACATTCACACACACACACACACATTCACACACACACACACACACACACACACATGCACACTTGTTTACTGTTTTGTTGCTGCACACATTAACACCAGTTAAATCACCCAAGGGTGCAGCTTTGGGGGGTGAGCTCCCCTTTATAGCCAAACCTTTACACAAAACACTTTCCTTTTCTGCATTCTGGTGACCAATTTGTGCCTTTGAGCAAAGTTAAAGTTAGGATTTGCACCAATTAGTGGAGTAGAGGTCTTTCTTTATGTGAAGGAGGTTTCTGGAGGTTTCTCCTCCCGAAGGGTTCGAACTGTGAAATACGACTCGATTACGGCTCTTAAACATCTTTCTGGAGCAGGTAAATGTTTAGTAATCCACCCCAGCCATCTGATACACAATGCAACGGGAGACACACACACACACACAGACGCACACATTCACACAGACGCAAACACACAAATAGACGCACACACACACACAGACGCACACAGACGCACACACACAGACGCACACACACAGACAGACGCACACATTCACACAGACGCACACATTCACACAGACGCACACACACAGACGCACACACAGACGCACACAGACACAAACACATACACACACAGACAAACACACGCGCACACACGCGCACAGATGCACACACAGACACACAGACGCACACACACACACGCCCACAGACACACAGACGCACAAACACATACACACGCACACAGACACACGCACAAACACATACACACGCGCACAGATGCACACACAGACACACACAGACACACACGCACAGATACACACACATACAAACACACGTACACACACATACAGACGCACACAAAGACACACACGCACACACAAATGCGCACAGACGCACAAGCACAGATGCACCCACACATACACACACACACACACATACACACAGACGCACACACACACACACACACGCACAGACGCACATGCACAGATGCACCCACACATACACATACACACAGACGCACACACAAACACGCACACACACAGACGCACACACCTACACTCACACATCCACATACACATACACACAGACGCACACACACACACACACACACAGACGCACATGCACAGATGCACCCACACATACACATACACACAAACACGCACACAAACACGCACACACACACACACAGACACACACAGGTCAGAGGGTGCTTCCAGGTATTGAACCACTGGCCTGGTTTACTTTTCACTGGGAAGCTTCTTCCGGTCCAGTTGTTACGCAACACAAGGTATTCTCGGCCGTGTTTCATCCATTTTGAGGCATTTTACGAGTTTTTGTGTCTCTTTGAGGTCATTATACATCCATTTTAGTAGTTTTGCTCCTCTTTTTGTCCGTTTTGTCGTTGTGTTGTGTGTCTTTGCATCTCTGGGATTCTTTTACATCTTTTTATTTTGACGCTTTTTATTAATGTTTTGTCACTTTTTTAACAGACGTTTTTCAACACTTACGTAACACTAAACTTATTAACTTTAGTTTTACAGTTATTTTTGGAATTTATGGTCAATAAACCTCATTTATAGGAAATTATACCTAATGTTTGAGTTAGAAAAGCAGAAATTATGAATTATTGAGACTAAAATTAAAGGAATGGATGTTGATGATAATCACAGACTGGAATATGTCAACTTTTACTCAATACTATTTCAAAAACACTTCCATTTGTTTTACAATGCTATAAAATTGAATAAGACGCCCCAAAATTAATGAAAGTAGAGATTTGTACTTGGCAAAGAGCGTTGGGTGGAATCAATCATGTTATTTTGGGGAATTAAAAAGAACATTGATATAGGACAACATGAGGACAACATGGGGACAACATGAGGACAACATGAGGACAACATGAGGACAACATGAGGACAACATGAGGACAACATGAGGGCAACATGAGGACAACATGAGGACAACATGAGGACAACATGGGGACAACATGAGGACAACATGAGGACAACATGAGGACAACATGAAGACAACATGAAGACAACATGAGGGCAACATGAGGACAACATGGGGGCAACATGAAGACAACATGAAGACAACATGAGGACAACATGAGGACAACATGAAGACAACATGAGGACAACATGAGGACAACATGAAGACAACATGAGGGCAACATGAGGACAACATGAAGACAACATGAGGACAACATGAGGGCAACATGAGGACAATATGAAGACAACATGAGGGCAACATGAGGACAACATGAGGACAACATGAAGACAACATGAGGGCAACATGAAGACAACATGAGGGCAACATGAGGACAACATGAAGACAACATGAGGACAACATGAAGACAACATGAAGACAACATGAGGACAACATGAGGACAACATGAAGACAACATGAGGACAACATGAGGGCAACATGAGGACAACATGAAGACAACATGAAGACAACATGAGGACAACATGAGGACAACATGAAGACAACATGAGGGCAACATGAAGACAACATGAGGGCAACATGAGGACAACATGAAGACAACATGAGGACAACATGAGGGCAACATGAAGACAACATGAGGGCAACATGAGGACAACATGAAGACAACATGAGGGCAACATGAGGGCAACATGAGGGCAACATGAGGACAACATGAAGACAACATGAAGACAACATGAGGACAACATGAAGACAACATGAGGACAACATGAGGACAACATGAAGACAACATGAAGACAACATGAGGACAACATGAGGACAACATGAAGACAACATGAGGGCAACATGAAGACAACATGAGGGCAACATGAGGGCAACATGAGGACAACATGAAGACAACATGAGGACAACATGAGGGCAACATGAAGACAACATGAGGGCAACATGAGGACAACATGAAGACAACATGAGGGCAACATGAGGGCAACATGAGGGCAACATGAGGACAACATGAGGACAACATGAGGACAACATGAGGGCAACATGGGGACAACATGAGGGCAACATGAGGGCAACATGAGGACAACATGAGGACAACATGAGGACAACATGAGGACAACATGAGGGCAACATGTCTCTGCAGCAGAGAGTCCTGCCCAAGATCCTTTGAGCAAGAAACAAATCAGAAGACAGTCTTAGGAAGCTGCTACCTGATCCACACAGACACACACACACATATACACTCACACACACACACACACATACACACACACAGACACACACACACACACACACATATACACACTCACACACTCACACACACACACACACACACACACAGAGCTGTGGTTTAAGAGAAGCCAATCTGGCTAAGAGCAGCACTCCGACTCAGTGATCAGTTACTAAGAGCTCTCAGAAATTATTCATCACACACTGAATAATCAAGCTGCACAGGAAGCTGTGTGTGTGTGTGTGTGTGTGTGTGTGTGTGTGTGTGTGTGTGTGTGTGTGTGTGTGTGTGTGTGTGTGTGTGTGTGTGTGTGTGTGTGTGTGTGTGTGTGTGTGTGTGTGTGTGTGTGTGTGTGTGTGTGTGTGTGTGTGTGTGTGTGTGTTTTCAGTCTTTGTTTGAGATATCTCTACAACTGCTTGATGGATTGACATGAAATTTGCTTCACAATCCTCGTAGTTTGGCACGATATTGTCTACAGCCATCCCTCCCAGACCATGTTTACGAATAACATTAATTACACGTACAAAAAGTCATCCTCTTAACCCTCATGTTGCCCTCATGTTGTCCTCATGTTGTCCTCATGTTGCCCTCATGTTGTCCTCATGTTGTCCTCATGTGGCCCTCATGTTGTCCTCATGTTGCCCTCATGTTGTCCTCATGTTGTCCTCATGTGGCCCTCATGTTGCCCCCATGTTGTCCTCATGTTGTCCTCATGTTGTCCTCATGTTGTCTTCATGTGGCCCTCATGTTGTCCTCATGTTGCCTTCTTGTTGTCCTCATGTTGTCCTTGTGTTGCCTTCTTGTTGTCCTCATGTTGTCCTCATGTTGTCCTCATGTTGCCTTCTTGTTGTCCTCATGTTGTCCTTGTGTTGCCTTCTTGTTGTCCTCATGGTGTCCTCATGTTGTCCTCATGTTGCCTTCATGTTGTCCTCATGTTGTCCTCATGTTGTCCTCATGTTGCCTTCATGTTGTCCTCATGTTGTCCTCATGTTGTCCTCATGTTGCCTTCATGTTGTCTTCATGTTGTCCTCATGTTGTCCTCATGTTGCCTTCTTGTTGTCCTCATGTTGCCCTCATGTTGTCCTCATGTTGTCCTCATGTTGCCCCCATGTTGCCCCCATGTTGCCCCCATGTTGTCCTCATGTTGTCCTCATGTTGTCCTCATGTTGTCTTCATGTGGCCCTCATGTTGTCCTCATGTTGTCCTCATGTTGTCTTCATGTGGCCCTCATGTTGTCCTCATGTTGCCCCCATGTTGTCCTCATGTTGTCCTCATGTTGTCCTCATGTGGCCCTCATGTTGTCCTCATGTTGTCCTCATGTTGTCCCCATGTTGTCCCCATGTTGTCCTCATGTCGTCCTCATGTTGTCCTCATGTTGTCCCCATGTTGTCCTATATAAATGTTCTTTTTAATTCCCCAAAATAACATGATTGATTCCACCCAACGCTCTTTGCCAAGTACAAATCTCTACTTTCATTAATTTTGGGGCGTCTTATTCAATTTTATAGCATTGTAAAACAAATGGAAGTGTTTTTGAAATAGTATTGAGTAAAAGTTGACATATTCCAGTCTGTGATTATCATCAACATCCATTCCTTTAATTTTAGTCTCAATAATTCCTAATTTCTGCTTTTCTAACTCAAACATTAGGTCTAATTTCCTATAAATGAGCTTTATTGACCATAAATTCCAAAAATAACTGTAAAACTAAAGTTAATAAGTTAGTGTTACGTAGTGTTGAAAACATTATAAAAAGTGTCAAACATTGAAAGAAAGCTTTAACAAAAGTGTTGATTTTCAATTTTGACGGGAAGACAACACGAGGGTTAATTAATGAACCACCTTCAAAAGATTGTTGTTCACATCAGTCCCTTAGAAACCAATGCATCGGGAAAATAGGGTTCCAGGTGGAAAAGATCCCTAAAACAAAGATGAAACTCTGCTTTTCTACATGTGTGTGTCTGCAGCTGCTGAACCTCTTCCTGGCTCTGCTGCTCAGCAGCTTCAGCTCCGACAACCTGTCGGCTCCAGACGACGACGGCGAGATGAATAACCTGCACATCGCCATCCACAGGATCACCAGAGGCCTGGCCTGGTGCCGCAGACAGGTACCTGTCTGTCTGATAGTGTTGGAATTTAAAATGTTATATGTGCTTAAACATTGTATGTGATTTGCATTATACTTTTAAGCTAAAAGGTAAAAGCATTATTTCGACATAAATGAAGACATGGTGGTCATGCATTAAGTTTGTTGTTATAAGTATATAGTTTGTTGTTTGTTGTTTGTTACATTAAGTTGTTTTGAAATTTTTTTTGTTTTATAATATAAGATGTTCTGGTACATTTTGTTATAACCCTAAGCTCTACAGATGTGTTAGAAGTTGAATTGATGATGTTAGAGACACCCTGTCTCTGGTTCCAGTCCCCCTTTATGGCCCAACTGCTCGGTTGCTTTGCAAGTCTCTTACGTCTTTTCCACCAAGGCTAACCAGGTGCTGGTTCTGGTTCTGGTGCTATAGCCAGTTCGGTGCTGGTTCTACTCGCCAATTATCTAAGAACCAGCTCGATTTTCCACAGCCTGAGAGCCAGAACAGGGCTACGTTACAACGTCACTGCAAGTACCTCCGTTGTCATAGCAACGCGTCATGACAATCAACAATAATGGAGGACTACATGCCGATACTTTTGCTCCTGGCTTTACAAATTCTCACTGGAATTCAAAGACGGGCCTCGACAGCTATTTGTGACCGCTATGGACCGAGGACACGTCCAAGAAGAAAGGGAATCATCTCGCAGGATTTAACTTTTATTATAATCTTTTGCAGGGTTGCCATGGCAACATCAGTAGCGTCAAGCAAAACACCGTTAGGGTGAACAGACATCCCGGTTTGACCGGGGCGGTCCCAATTTTCCCGACAAAAAGCCTACCGGGACCCGCTCCCAGCACCTGACGTAACCGGTTCTTATCTCTAGACCAGCGCTGAGTTGGTGCTGAGTTGGATCCCGTTTTCTTGGCCCAGAACCAGGTTTATTTGTGTGGAAAAGCAAAGAACCGGTTCGATATCTGGCACTGACTCCGAACCAGCACCAGAACTGCCTTGGTGGAAAAGACATATCTGAGGGTCATAAACCCTCAGTCACATCCCAACTAAAAGATAAGGAATAAGCACAAGACCCCCACCCCCTTTGTGAGATAATACTGGGGGTCTGAGAGCCAGAGAGTCAGACAAAGGAAGGGGAGAGCTGCGACAGCTTGATCCAGGTAACTTTGTCTCTAGGATATCCTATGTAATAAAATGGATTCACATTTCAACATCTGAGATTTTGACTACTAATTGAATGAACCCTGAGAATGGAGCAGGATTTAGCTCCAACAATAGGCGGGGGGGAGACCCAACGCCTCTCCCGATACGATATCATCACGATACTTGTGCCACATTACAATATTCTGCGATATACAGTATATTGCAATTTATAACCTTTTTTCCAACTTCTAATTTTGCCCCAGTTTTAAATCACGTCCCCAAAAGGAAACTTGTGAGGAAAAGTGTAGAAAAAGAACAACAAAATGTTGACATTTCAGCCCAGAAAAACACAAAGTTGCAGGTCGACGGGATGACAACACAAGGGTTAAAAGCAGCAGTCAATGTGGTGCATTCAGTAATAAATACATGGGATACATACCAATTACTGGGGGGGGGGGGTTGATACAGCATAGTATCGCGATATTTTCAGTGGCAATACTGTATTGATACACAGACGCCAAGCAGGGCTGTAGTACTCGAGACCGGTTTTTCTATGGACTCGGACTTGCTAGTATTTGGACTCGGACTTGTCTCGGTCTCGGCCACTGGTCTTGCCCAATATGGCTTTTGGGCTTCTGGTCTGGACCGAGTCCAGGTGTCTTTATTATGTTGATAATAATAATATTGGAGGGAAAGGGAAACCCAAAATGATTGTCTTGATACTGTCATACATAAGACCTTCTTTCTGTCCTGGACTCGGTCTTGACTTTGACTCAAACCTTTTTGGACTCGGTCTTGACTTGGACTCAAACCTTTTTGGACTCAATCTTGTATTGGACTCGAACCTTTTTGGACTCGGTCTTGCCTCAGACTCAAACCTCTTTGGACTCGCTCTTGACTTGGACTCAAACCTCTTTGGACTCGGTTTTGACTCGGACTCAAACCTTTTTGGACTCTGTCTTGCCTTGGACTTGACTAGTCCTGGTCTTGTCTTGGACTCAAACCTTTTTGGACTCGGTCTTGACTCGAACTCAAACCTTTTTGGACTCTGTCTTGACTTGGACTCGACTAGTCCTGGTCTTGGACTTGACAAAGGTGGTCTTGACTAGAGCCTTGGCGCCAAGTATGGATCTTTTATTATATGTTAAATATTATATAGTGTATATGATGGTCAGTTTGTTCCATTTTGCAGCGATAACATTGAAGTGAGATGAACAAACAGAGAAATTTATCATTTTAGATGAAACAGATGTTGAGAAGTTTCCTTTTGGGGACGTCATTTGAAATTGGGGAAAACTTAGAAGTTGGGGAAAAGGTTGCAGGGCTTTACTTTTCAGAGCTATTTGCTGAACTGGGCTCTGTTCTGACCTCCTCGCCATGCAGGTGGTGGACTTCTTCAACGGGAACCTGAAGCGCCGTCGCCAGAAGAGGAAGGAGGCCAAAGCCATGATGAAGCTCAAACGCCTGAGCACCATCCACACCGAGGCCAACGGAGCCGTCATAGGTAACACACACACACACACACACACACACACACACACACACACGCCATTTTGAAGCTATCTGCAGCCAGATAGCTTAGCATGAAGACGGGGAAACCGCTCTGGACAGTCCAGTGTGGTTGTTAGTGATTGCAGTAAAGGATTTGAATTCTTCCTCCAGCTCTGATCTCGTTGGGTTTAATGCTCATTAGTGAGTTGTAGAGTTGCTGCTTGGTTGTCTTATTTGCTTTCAGATGGAGCTAGTTGTTTCCCTCTGTGTTCAGTCTTAGACTTAGAGACTTAGACTTAGACTTAGAGACTTAGAGACTTAGAGACTTAGACTTAGAGACTTAGACTTAGACTTAGAGACTTAGAGACTTAGAGACTTAGAGACTTAGACTTAGAGACTTAGACTTAGACTTAGAGACTTAGACTTAGAGACTTAAACTTAGACTTAAAGACTTAGAGACTTAGACTTAGAGACTTTCAGACTTAGACTTAGAGACTTAGACTTAGAGACTTAGACTTAGAGACTTAGAGACTTAGACTTAGAGACTTAGACTTAGAGACTTAGACTTAGAGACTTAGAGACTTAGACTTAGACTTAAAGACTTAGAGACTTAGACTTAGAGACTTTCAGACTTAGACTTAGAGACTTAGACTTAGAGACTTAGAGACTTAGAGACTTAGACTTAGAGACTTAGACTTAGACTTAGAGACTTAGAGACTTAGAGACTTAGACTTAGAGACTTAGACTTAGAGACTTAGAGACTTAGAGACTTAGAGACTTAGACTTAGAGACTTAGACTTAGAGACTTAGACTTAGAGACTTAGACTTAGACTTAGAGACTTTCAGACTTAGACTTAGACTTAAAGACTTAAAGACTTAGAGACTTAGAGACTTAGACTTAGAGACTTAGACTTAAGACTTAGAGACTTAGAGACTTAGACTTAGAGACTTAGAGACTTAAAGACTTAGAGACTTAGAGACTTAAAGACTTAGAGACTTAGAGACTTAGACTTAGAGACTTAGAGACTTAAAGACTTAGAAGACTTAAGACTTAAGACTTAAGACTTAGAGACTTAGACTTAGAGACTTAGAGACTTAAAGACTTACAAGACTTAGACTTAGAGACTTAGACTTAGAGACTTAGAGACTTAGAGACTTAGACTTAGACTTAGAGACTTAAGACTTAGAGACTTAAAGACTTAAAGACTTAGACTTAAGACTTAGAGACTTAGATACTTAGACTTAAAGACTTAGAGACTTAGAGACTTAGAGACTTAGAGACTTAGGGACTTAAGACTTAGAGACTTAGAGACTTAGACTTAGAAACTTAGGGACTTAGACTTAGAGACTTAGAGACTTAAAGACTTAAAGACTTAGACTAAGACTTAGACTTAGAGACTTAGACTTAGAGACTTAGAGACTTAGAGACTTAGAGACTTAAAGACTTAAAGACTTAGACTAAGACTTAGAGACTTAGATACTTAGACTTAAAGACTTAGAGACTTAGAGACTTAAAGTCTTAGACTAAGACTTAGAGACTTAGGGACTTAGACTTAGAGACTTAGGGACTTAGACTTAGAGACTTAAGACTTAAGACTTAGAGACTTAAGACTTAGACTTAGAAACTTAGGGACTTAGACTTAGAGACTTAGAGACTTAGAGACTTAAAGACTTAGACTAGACTAAGACTTAGACTTAGAGACTTAGAGACTTAAGACTTAAAGACTTAAAGACTTAGACTAAGACTTAGAGACTTAAGGACTTAGACTTAGAGACTTAGAGACTTAGAGACTTAGGGACTTAGAGACTTAGAGACTTAGAGACTTAGGGACTTAGACTTAGAGACTTAGAGACTTAGACTTAGAGACTTAGAGACTTAGAGACTTAGACCTTCTTTATTAATCCTTTTAGGATGACTCCCGCAAGGAAATTTAAATTATACAGTATAGAGAAAAAAAGACAGTATAAAGATAACAGTAATAATAATAATAACAGTAATAATATATAATACAGATAATCAGTAACAATAATAATAATAATAACAGTAATAATAATAAACTTGCATGTGTCTGTGTCCGTCCCAGGCCGTCACGTAGAGAAGTACGTGGTGCCGGAGGACGACAGCTACATGACCAACCCCAACCTGACCATCAGCGTCCCCATCGCCCCCGGGGAGTCGGACGTGGAGTTCCCAGAGGAGGAGGAGGAGGAGGAGGAAGGGGAGGAGGAGGAGGAGGAGGAGGAAGAGAGGGAGGAGGAGCAGAGCGGGGGCTCGGAGGAAGAGGAGGAGAGGGACAAGGTAGGGAGGAGATCTGATCTTCTGACTGGACTGTGTGCGTCTTTGTAGTTTACACACACACACACACACACACACACATAGATACACAGCAGGTCTAGACCACTCTATAATTTACAGATAGAGCAGGTCTAGACCACTCTATGATTTACAGATAGAGCAGGTCTAGACCGCTCTATAATTTACAGATAGAGCAGGTCTAGACCGCTCTATAATTTACAGATAGAGCAGGTCTAGACCGCTCTATAATTTACAGATAGAGCAGGTCTCGACCGCTCTATAATTTACAGATAGAGCAGGTCTAGACCGCTCTATAATTTACAGATAGAGCAGGTCTAGACCGCTCTATAATTTACAGATAGAGCAGGTCTAGACCGCTCTATAATTTACAGATAGAGCAGGTCTAGACCGCTCTATAATTTACAGATAGAGCAGGTCTAACCGCTCTATAATTTACAGATAGAGCAGGTCTAGACCACTCTATAATTTACAGATAGAGCAGGTCTAGACTGCTCTATAATTTACAGATAGAGCAGGTCTAGACCGCTCTATAATTTACAGATAGAGCAGGTCTAGACCGCTCTATAATTTACAGATAGAGCAGGTCTAGACCGCTCTATAATTTACAGATAGAGCAGGTCTAGACCGCTCTATAATTTACAGATAGAGCAGGTCTAGACCGCTCTATAATTTACAGATAGAGCAGGTCTACCGCTCTATAATTTACAGATAGAGCAGGTCTAGACCACTCTATAATTTACAGATAGAGCAGGTCTAGACCACTCTATAATTTACAGATAGAGCAGGTCTAGACCGCTCTATAATTTACAGATAGAGCAGGTCTAGACCACTCTATAATTTACAGATAGAGCAGGTCTAGACCGCTCTATAATTTACAGATAGAGCAGGTCTAGACCACTCTATAATTTACAGATAGAGCAGGTCTACCGCTCTATTATTTACAGATAGAGCAGGTCTAGACCACTCTATAATTTACAGATGGAGCAGGTCTAGACC
>CM057258.1:2117364-2134864 GCA_029931835.1 Etheostoma nigrum
CAGAGGATTTTATTTATCACCATCTTGGAGTCCTTCAGGTGTTTTTTAGCAAACTCCATGCGGGCTTTCATGTGTCTTGCACTGAGGAGAGGCTTCCTTCGGGCCACTCTGCCATAAAGCCCCGACTGGTGGATTGCTGCAGTGATGGTTGACTTACTACAACTTTCTCCCATCTCCCGACTGCATCTCTGGAGCTTAGCCACAGTGACCATTGGGTTCTTCTTTGCCTCTCTCACCAAGGCTCTTCTCCCCCGATAGCTCAGTTTGGCCGGACGGCCAGCTCTAGGAAGGGTTCTGGTCGTCCCAAACGTCTTCCATTTGAGGATTATGGAGGCCACTGTGCTCTTAGGAACCTTAAGTGCAGCAGACATTTTTTTGTAACCTTGACCAGATCTGTGCCTTGCCACAATTCTGTCTCTGAGCTCCTCAGGCAGTTCCTTTGACCTCATGATTGTCATTTGCTCTGACATGCACTGTGAGCTGTAAGGTCTTATATAGACAGGTGTGTGGCTTTCCTAATCAAGTCCAATCAGTATAATCAAACACAGCTGGACTCCAATGAAGGTGTAGAACCATCTCAAGGATGATCAGAAGAAATAGACAGCACCTGAGTTACATATGAGGGTCACGGCAAAGGGTCTGAATACTTATGACCATGTGATATTTCAGTTTTTGTTTTTTAATAAATTTGCAAAAATTTCTACATTTCTGTTTTTTTCTGTCCAAGATGGGGTGCTGAGTGTACATTACTGAGAAATAAAATGAACTTTTTAGATTTTTGGAAAATGGCTGCAATGAAACAAAGAGTGAAAAATTTAAAGGGGTCTGAATACTTTCCGTACCCACTGTATATATATATATTTAGGTGTTATAGAGGTAGTGTGTAAAGTGATTGGTACAGTGATTGGGAACTTATATTTTTCATATTCCAGACTCAATGTGCAGAGACTAGCGTTGCGTACCGAAGTATCTAAAGTATCAAGTATCTAAAGTATCTAAAGTATCTAAAGTATCTAAGGTTATTGTTACCTCGCCGTGCAATACCGATTTCCAAAAGGAGTAACTGTCATCAGCGTCAGCGAGCCAATCAGCACGCAGCATGCTTCTGCAGAAATCTAATCTATGAAGAGGTTTTTTAAAATGGATTTTAAAGAATTTAAATTGAAAAAGGTTTCACAAAGGAACTTTTTTCCTCCCTCCTCTCTTGTTTCCTCCCTCCTCTCTCTGTTTCCTCCCTCCTCTCTCTTGTTTCCTCCCTCCTCTCTTGTTTCCTCCCTCCTCTCTCTTGTTTCCTCCCTCCTCTCTTGTTTCCTCCCTCCTCTCTCATTTTCTCCCTCCTCTCTTGTTTCCTCCCTCCTCTCTTGTTTCCTCCCTCCTCTCTTGTTTCCTCCCTCCTCTCTCTTGTTTCCTCCCTCCCCTCTCATTTCCTCCCTCATCTCTCTTGTTTCCTCCCTCTCCTCTCTTGTTTCCTCCCTCCTCTCTTGTTTCCTCCCTCCTCTCTTGTTTCCTCCCTCCTCTCTCTTGTTTCCTCCCTCCTCTCTCTTGTTTCTTCCCTCCCCTCTCTCGTTTCCTCCCTCCCCTCTCTCGTTTCCTCCCCTCTCTTGTTTCCTCCCCTCTCTCGTTTCCTCCCTCCCCTCTCTCGTTTCCTCCTCTCTCTTGTTTCCTCCCTCCCCTCTCTCGTTTCCTCCCTCCTCTCTCGTTTCCTCCTCTCTCTCGTTTCCTCCCTCCCCTCTCTCGTTTCCTCCCTCCTCTCTCGTTTCCTCCTCTCTCTTGTTTCCTCCCTCCCCTCTCTCGTTTCCTCCCTCCTCTCTCGTTTCCTCCCTCCTCTCTCGTTTCCTCCCCTCTCTCGTTTCCTCCCTCCTCTCTTGTTTCCTCCCTCCTCTCTCTTGTTTCCTCCCTCCTCTCTCTTGTTTCCTCCCTCCTTTCTCCTGTTTCCTCCCTCCTTTCTCCTGTTTCCTCCCTCCTCTCTCTTGTTTGCTCCCTCCCCTCTCTCGTTTCCTCCCCTCTCTCGTTTCCTCCCTCCTCTCTCGTTTCCTCCCTCCTCTCTCGTTTCCTCCTCTCTCTCGTTTCCTCCTCTCTCTTGTTTCTTCCCTCCCTTCTCTCGTTTCCTCCCTCCTCTCTTGTTTCCTCCCTCCTCTCTCTTGTTTCCTCCCTCCTCTCTCTTGTTTCCTCCCTCCTTTCTCCTGTTTCCTCCCTCCTCTCTCTTGTTTCTTCCCTCCCCTCTCTCGTTTCCTCCCTCCTCTCTTGTTTCCTCCCTCCTCTCTCTTGTTTCCTCCCTCCTTTCTCTTGTTTCCTCCCTCCTCTCTCTTGTTTCCTCCCTCCTTTCTCCTGTTTCCTCCCTCCTCTCTCTTGTTTCTTCCCTCCCCTCTCTCGTTTCCTCCCTTCTCTCTCGTTTCCTCCCTCCTCTCTCTTGTTTCCTCCCCTCCTCTCTCTTGTTTCCTCCCTCCTCTCTCTTGTTTCCTCCCTCCTCTCTTGTTTCCTCCCTCCTCTCTCTTGTTTCCTCCCTCCTCTCTCTTGTTTCCTCCCTCCTCTCTCTTGTTTCCTCCCTCCTCTCTCTTGTTTCCTCCCCTCTCTCGTTTCCTCCCTCCCCTCTCTCGTTTCCTCCCTCTCTCGTTTCCTCCCTCCTCTCTCGTTTCCTCCTCGCTCTCGTTTCCTCCCTCCCCTCTCTCGTTTCCTCCCTCCTCTCTCGTTTCCTCCTCTCTCTCGTTTCCTCCCCTCTCTCGTTTCCTCCCTCCTCTCTCTTGTTTCCTCCCTCCTCTCTCTTGTTTCCTCCCTCCTTTCTCTTGTTTCCTCCCTCCTCTCTCTTGTTTCCTCCCTCCTTTCTCCTGTTTCCTCCCTCCTCTCTCTTGTTTCTTCCCTCCCCTCTCTCGTTTCTTCCCTCCTCTCTCGTTTCCTCCCTCCCCTCTCTTGTTTCCTCCTCTCTCTTGTTTCCTCCCTCCTCTCTCTTGTTTCCTCCCTCCTCTCTCTTGTTTCTTCCCTCCCCTCTCTCGTTTCCTCCCTCCTCTCTCTTGTTTCCTCCCTCCTCTCTCTTGTTTCCTCCCTCCTTCTCTCCTGTTTCCTCCCTCCTCTCTCTTGTTTCTTCCCTCCCCTCTCTCGTTTCCTCCCTCCTCTCTCGTTTCCTCCCTCCCCTCTCTTGTTTCCTCCTCTCTCTTGTTTCCTCCCTCCCCTCTCTCGTTTCCTCCCTCCTCTCTCGTTTCCTCCCTCCCCTCTCTCGTTTCTTCCCCTCTCTTGTTTCCTCCCTCCTCTCTCTTGTTTCCTCCCTCCTCTCTCTTGTTTCCTCCCTCCTCTCTCTTGTTTCCTCCCTCCTCTCTCTTGTTTCCTCCCTCCTTTCTCCTGTTTCCTCCCTCCTCTCTCTTGTTTCTTCCCTCCCCTCTCTCGTTTCTTCCCTCCTCTCTCGTTTCCTCCCTCCCCTCTCTTGTTTCCTCCTCTCTCTTGTTTCCTCCCTCCTCTCTCTTGTTTCCTCCCTCCTCTCTCTTGTCTCCCTCCCTCTCCTTCTCCCTCTCTGTTTCCTCCCTCCTCTCTCTTGTTTCTCCTCCCTCCTCCTCTCTCTCGTTTCCTCCCTCCTCTCTCTGTTTCCTCCCTCCCCTCTCTTGTTTCCTCCTCTCTCTCTTGTTTCCCTCCCTCCCCTCTCTCGTTTCCTCCCTCCTCTCTCGTTTCCTCCCTCCCCTCTCTCGTTTCTTCCCCTCTCTTGTTTCCTCCCCCTCTCCCCTCCCTGCAGCTGTGTGTGATTTATTTCCGATGCACCAACATCTGACTGTAACGAGGAAGCCGAGATGCTCCTGCTCTGTTTTAATGAGCCGTGTGTTTGCTTATGTAATAATTAAATAGCTGACCTGCTCTTTAATGGCGCCATAAATCACCGACCAGGTTTATAAACCGTCGCATGAAGCCGGAATCAGCTGGCTGGTGTGTGTGTGTGTGTGTTTTGTGTGTGTGTGTGTGTGCCTGTGTGTGTGTGTATCTCTGCCTGTCTGTGTGTGTGTATTTCTGCCTGTGTGTGTCTGTGTGTGTGTGTGTGTGTGTGTGTGTGTGTGTATCTCTGCCTGTGTGTGTGTGTGTATTTCTGCCTGTGTGTGTGTGTGTGTGTGTGTGTGTGTGTGTGTGCTGTGTGTGTGTGTGTCTGTGTGTGTGTGTGTGTGTGTGTGTGTGTGTGTGTGTGTATCTCTGCCTGTGTGTGTGTGTGTATTTCTGCCTGTGTGTGTGTGTGTGTGTGTATGTGTGTGTGTGTGCTGCCCTGGAATCGTAGCTTGTAAAACAGACTCTGACCCCCTCCTCCTGCCGCCCCCGCCACCTCTCTCCGGCGACCTCTGACCCCGGCAGAGTGCGTCGGGGGAGGGGGGGGGGCAGCTGACAGATGTACAGGTGTTGTCTGCAGAGACAGGTGGACAGGTGGCGGGGGACGCAGCTCTGCTTTGATTTCTCTCGTCTCTTTACTCCGTAGTCAACATCAAAAAAACCTCAGTCTGCATTCACCATGCTACTTAAAAAAGTACAAGTACACAAGCGTTAGCACCGAAGTACTACAAGCAAAAGTCAAAGTCAAAGTCTGCTTTATTGTCAATTTCTTCACATGTCGAGACATACAAAGAGATCAAAATGACGTGTCCCTCTATCCCACGGTGGAGACAAGACATATTTTACCAGTTAGGTCCACAGACAAACATAACATTCAAGTAAACAATATAAAACAAAAAGTAAAAATAAGAAGGCACATACAATGAGGACAATAAGATCAGCAAAATTTAAGTTAAAAATGTGCAATTGTGCATACAGTAGACAGTCAATATAATATATATAATGCAAAAGTCAGGCCAATAAATGGCTGAGGTAGTTCTGTTTGACCTGAGTATGCAAGTGGCATAGTGGTGCAGGTTATGGAGGAGCAGCAGAAGTGTTTCCATGACAACAGGACAACAACAACAAAGTTGCAAGTTGTATTTTCTGCACTTTCACAAGGCACTGTATATAGATAGATAGATAGATATTGATCCCAAAAAAATGGGAAGTCATGGTGTTACAGCCGCAAAATCAGTGTATCACATGTCATGTGTCACATGACGTGTGATCACATGACCCCCCCCTAATGGTCTGATCCTCTGTTTGCACCAAATATGAGACAAAGTATTCAGTCTGTACGTCTTCGTTAGCAGCGAGCATGCCATCCCACTCGCCTAGTGAAGACGAACAACGCCTCGCTTTAATGATGGATGGATGAAAATGTACACACACACACACACACACACACACACACACACACACACACACACACACACACACAACCACGTAGAAATACAAACGCAGTGTGGTCTTCCAGACTGTGTTCAGCTTCACAACAGTAAAGAAAGAAAGAATACAAAGCAGAGAGTAGATTTAAGGAAGTTTGTGGGAGTGTGTGTGTGTGTGTGTGTGTGTGTGTGTGTGTGTGTGTGTGTGTGTGTGTGTGTCTGCTCTTGCTAACATAATGTATTAATAGAAAGCACACACACACACAGAGGAATGATAAGAGGGTTTCAGTTTCTGTCTGTTGAGATGACAGACGTGCACACACACACACACACACACACACACACACACATGCACACACACACACACATACACACACATACACCACACACACACACATGCCATATTTGTGTTGTTTTTGTAAGCTGGTTGTCTAATTATAAATGGATGAATGAATTTGTAATAATGAAACTGTTCTCCCCAAAACTCACACGTGATGCACTGAGATCTGGGAACACGGTGACATTGTAAAAGAGAAAGTGACGAGCAGGTAACCTTGCCCCTTATGATGTCATAAGGGACAAGGTTACCTCCCCTTTCTCTGCTTTGCCCACCCATGAGAGAGAGACATCATGGCTTTCAAACAAGCAAAGTGGCAGTTGGTCAAGGTACTGAGGGACCACTAAGGTCTATATAAAAGAGACTTCAGATACAGTATTAGGGGACCACTAAGGTCTATATAAAAGAGACTTCAGATACAGTATTAGGGGACCACTAACGTCTATATAAAAGAGACTTCAGATACAGTATTAGGGGACCACTAAGGTCTATATAAAAGAGACTTCAGATACAGTATTAGGGGACCACTAAGGTCTATATAAAGAGACTTCAGATACAGTATTAGGGACCACTAAGGTCTATATAAAGAGACTTCAGATACAGTATTAGGGGACCACTAAGGTCTATATAAAAGAGACTTCAGATACAGTATTAGGGACCACTAAGGTCTATATAAAGAGACTTCAGATACAGTATTAGGGACCACTAAGGTCTATATAAAGAGACTTCAGATACAGTATTAGGGACCACTAAGGTCTATATAAAGAGACTTCAGATACAGTATTAGGGACCACTAAGGTCTATATAAAAGAGACTTCAGATACAGTATTAGGGACCACTAAGGTCTATATAAAAGAGACTTCAGATACAGTATTAGGGGACCACTAAGGTCTATATAAAAGAGACTGTCAGATACAGTATTAGGGGACCACTAAGGTCTATATAACAAGAGACCTTTTTTCTAAGCTTAACCAAGTGGTTTTGGTGCCTATAGTCTGGTAGTCTGACATCTCCGTTCTGCTGGAATTCAGCCAATAACTAACGTTTTTGTTCGCATTGACAGAAATGATGGTTAAAACTATAAAATTGGGACCCAGGTTGTGATAAAACTCAGATAAAAGTAGTCTGATTACATGTGATTTATTACTATTATTAAGAGGCCCTGAATGTCTTCCACTGACTTCCGCTCCTCTGTGCTGCACAATAGAAACAACTTATGAATAGAAATACATTTAAACTCCTCATTGTGGACGTCATCCGTCTGTCTGGGTTTCATCCCAAGGCTGCTCGGTGTGTGTGTGTGTGTGTGTGTGTGTGTGTGTGTGTGTGTGTGTGTGTGTGTGTGTGTGTGTGTGTGTGTGTGTTACATTGTCCACTTTTTGTGTGCATTTCTTTTTAATGTGTGTGTGCAGAGATTAGCTCAGTATTCATGTCCATTTGGCTTCACCTCTGTCTGTGTGTGTGTGTGTGTGTGTGTGTGTGTGTGTGTGTGTGTGTGTGTGTGTGTGTGTGTGTGTGTGTGTGTCTCTCCTCGTCCTACGTCCGTCCAAGGCTGGCATTCGTCACAGCGGCCGCTCTCTGTTCCCAGACACTGAATGTATTCATGAGTTAGCTGTTGACTCAGGTAGTTGGTTCACCTGTACACACACACGCACACACACACACACACACACACACACACACACGCACACGCACACGCACACACACACGCACACACACACACACCCCTGCTGTGTCTTTGTCCAGCTTTGCCAAATTTCCCTCCTAAGCCCACAGCAACAAACCTGTCTCCTATCCCTCTATCTCCCTCGTCCCTTTGTAACGTTAAACTCCCATGATGCTTAGCAAACAGGGGCCTTTGAAGTCAGCTGAGGTGTGTGTGTGTGTGTGTGTGTGTGTGTGTCTGTGTGTGTGTGGGCGGGGGGGGATTTCCTGACGTCTGCTTTAGTCCAAATCTCAGAGTCAAAGTGAACAGACGGCAGTTTTGCTGGCAGTAGGCGGGAGGTTTGGAAGGTGATGTCTCTCTGATATCTCAGCCAGGATTCCTTCGTTTATGTAACAGACTGTCCTCATATTTATATATATCTATATATATATATATATATGTGTGTGTGTGTGTGTGTGTGTGTGTGTGTGTGTGTAATGCCTAAAAAGACACTGCACTGGAAGTGCAATCTCATTACTGTGCAATATTTAATACTCATCACTAGACTTTTGATTCACTAATAACTATATTATTATATAATGTATACAAACCCTTTATCTTTCTACTATTATATATATTAAATATGTATATAGTTGCTTTCAGGAACTGTGCACCACGTCCCCCCCCCCCTTTTTTTCCTTCTTCTTCTGCACTTATATTTTATATTTGTATATTTCGTGTTGACACTGTAAAGGTGTTGCTTCACTCTCGTTGCACAGGTACTGCACCTGTGTATAATGACAATAAAGGTATTATATTCTATTATATTATAATAAGTGAGCTCATGTGTGTTGGTAGTGGCGGGGGGGGATGAGCAGACGCGTTACAATATTATTGTGATTTTAAACACATTTTCAATATTCTGCAATATATTTCTCCAATTCCTAATTTTTCCCCAATTTCATATGACGTCCCCAAAAGGAAACTTCTCAACATCTGTTTCATCTACAAAGAAACATTTCTCTGTTTGTCCATCTCACTTTAATATCGCTGCAAAATGGGACAAACTGATCAACACATTCATAATGTATAATATATAATAATAGATCCATACTTGGCGTCTTACTTTATGCTAAGCTAGGCTAACCACCCCTTGGCTTCAGCTCTTAACCACGCAGATGTACAGTACACTATGGACCTTTCGTCTTAGCTGGGCATGGAAGAGAATGAACATCATCTTCTAAAATGTTGGATTCTTCCTCTGGGCTGATGTGGCTCGGGTGTCAAGTATGTGTGTGTATCTGATGAGCAAGTGTGTGTGAGTGTGTGTGAGTGTGTATCTGATGAGCAGGTGTGTGTGTATCTGATGAGCAAGTGTGTGTGAGTGTGTGTGAGTGTGTATCTGATGAGCAGGTGTGTGTGTATCTGATGAGCAAGTGTGTGTGAGTGTGTGTGAGTGTGTATCTGATGAGCAAGTGTGTGTGAGTGTGTGTGAGTGTGTATCTGATGAGCAGGTGTGTGTGTATCTGATGAGCAAGTGTGTGTGAGTGTGTGTGAGTGTGTATCTGATGAGCAGGTGTGTGTGTATCTGATGAGCAGGTGTGTGTGAGTGTGTATCTGATGAGCAGGTGTGTGTGAGTGTGTATCTGATGAGCAGGTGTGTGTGAGTGTGTATCTGATGAGCAGGTGTGTGTGAGTGTGTGTGAGTGTGTATCTGATGAGCAGGTGTGTGTGTATCTGATGAGCAAGTGTGTGTGTGTGTGTGTGTGTATCTGATGAGCAGGTGTGTGTGAGTGTGTATCTGATGAGCAGGTGTGTGTGTATCTGATGAGCAAGTGTGTGTGTGTGTGTGTGCGTATCTGATGAGCAGGTGTGTGTGAGTGTGTATCTGATGAGCAGGTGTGTGTGAGTGTGTATCTGATGAGCAATGTGTGTGTGTGTGTGTGTGTGCGTATCTGATGAGCAGGTGTGTGTGAGTGTGTATCTGATGAGCAAGTGTGTGTGTGTGTGTGTGCGTATCTGATGAGCAGGTGTGTGTGAGTGTGTATCTGATGAGCAGGTGTGTGTGAGTGTGTATCTGATGAGCAGGTGTTAGTGAGTGTGTGTGAGTGTGTATCTGATGAGCAAGTGTGTGTGTGTGTGTGTGTATCTGATGAGCAGGTGTGTGTGAGTGTGTATCTGATGAGCAGGTGTGTGTGAGTGTGTGTGAGTGTGTATCTGATGAGCAGGTGTGTGTGTATCTGATGAGCAAGTGTGTGTGTGTGTGTGTGTGTGCATATCTGATGAGCAAGTGTGTGTGTGTGTGTGTGTGCGTATCTGATGAGCAGGTGTGTAGATGTGTGTGAGTGTATGTGATGAGCAGGTGTGTGAGTGTGTGTGTAGATGTGTGTGAGTGTATGTGATGAGCAGGTGTGTGAGTGTGTGTGTAGATGTGTGTGAGTGTATGTGATGAGCAGGTGTGTGAGTGTGTGTGTAGATGTGTGTGAGTGTATGTGATGAGCAGGTGTGTGAGTGTGTGTGTAGATGTGTGTGAGTTTGTGATGAGCGGTGTGTGAGTGTGTGTGAGTGTGTGTGACGTGTAGTCTGGTGGACTGTGTGTGTGTGTGTGAGTGTATACATTCCTTGAACGTTTAAGTTCTTCAGTAGGTATCAGTGGACTCTGATCTGACAGACACACGGACTCATTGGATGATGTCAGTCAGAGAAGCGTGTGGTGGATCTGATTGGTTGTTTTCCTGTTTTATTCAGCAGACAGACGATATCAGCCTATCAGAGGGCAGCACGGTGGACCTGAGGAAGCCTGGAGAAGAAGAGGATCAGTACTCAGAGATGGCTGAAGAGGCCATGGACCCCGACTCCTGCTTCCCAGACAGTAAGCAAGCACACAGCACACACACACACACACTCTCACACACATATACATGCACGCAAGCATACAAACACACTCACACACGCAAAAACACACGCACACACACACACACACACACACACACACAAACACACACACATACTCTCACATGCACGCAAGCACACAAACACACACACGCAGATACATGCAGACACACACACACACAAACACATGCACAAACACACACACACACACACACAAACACATGCACAAACACACACATACACACACATGCAGCACACACACACACAAACACATACACGCGCACACATACACAAACACAAATTCTCTCACACCCACACACACACACACACATGTAGCACACACACACGCACACAAACACATGCATGCAAGCACACAAACACATACACTCACACACACGTACACAATCACAAACACACTCTCACACACACACACACACACACACACACACACACACACATTTATATATATTTACATTTCAGTACACGCAAGGAGACCCACAAACAAAAAACAATACTCAGCAAACTTTCTTTCAGTAGCCTGTTGCCCGGGCAACAACAGCCCGTACCTGTGCACGTCCCGCTCGGCCCGATACTTTCATGATGAGATTAATGGTCGTGTACTGGCTCGCCCAGGTGGAAAGCACACACCTTGATTCCTTCCTGACTCAGCCAGTTTCCCTCTCTGCAGCGCACATGTTGTCTAACGCTGGGGGAACACTGGCGCGCCATTGGGCCGCCGACAGCCAATGAAATGACATGAAATCCCTAGAGAGCCGAGACGACCTGTGACGCATTATCTTCTTTGGATAGCCGAAGAACTGCAAGAGCTGCAAAAACATGTATTTACTGTATTTCTATGCAGGTGAACCGCATATGTCAACATATTGCCTCGTTATTTTCAACATCTTGCGATTTTATTGTGAAAGTTTTTTCCCGCTTATTGTTCTGCTTATTATTGTTTTACATTTTTTAATTAAGTTGTTGTTTTATCTACATTTATTTTACCCTTTTTCCGACACTTTTGTTACTTTTACATTTGACACTTTTTGCCCCATATGAGTTTTACGCTTGGAATTCATGGACTTACATAAATATCATATATATATAGTTTATATATAGTTAATTTTATAGCATATATATATATATATATATATATATGCTATATATATTGATATAAAACACCCAAAATTTAATGAAAGTAGTGTACGGATCTTTCATTTTATGTGAGGAGAGCATTAAAGGGAACCATCCATGTTCATTTTTGGCAATTTCTGATGTAGAATATTTTTGAAAATGGGTCAAATTTGACCCCAAAGACAACAGAAGGGTTAAAACAGTTTTTACTTATCAATATGGTAAGATATTTTGGGGGGGGGGGGGGGGTGGTGAACAGGTGAAGCTAAGTCCAGCCAGGTGTAGATAACCAGGATGAACAGGTGGAGCTACGTCCAGCCAGGTGTAGACAACCAGGATGAACAGGTGAAGCTACGTCCAGCCAGGTGTAGACAACCAGGATGAACAGGTGAAGCTACGTAACCATGGACCTGAGGTAGCACGTAGCCAGTGTGATAGCCAGGATGAATAGGTGGAGCTACGTCCAGCCAGGTGTAGATAGCCAGGATGAACAGGTGAAGCTACGTCCAGCCAGGTGTAGATAGCCAGGATGAACAGGTGAAGCTACGTCCAGCCAGGTGTAGATAACCAGGATGAACAGGTGAAGCTACGTCCAGCCAGGTGTAGATAACCAGGATGAACAGGTGAAGCTACGTCCAGCCAGGTGTAGATAACCAGGATGAACAGGTGAAGCTACGTCCAGCCAGGTGTAGATAACCAGGATGAACAGGTGAAGCTACGTCCAGCCAGGTGTAGATAGCCAGGATGAACAGGTGAAGCTACGTCCAGCCAGGTGTAGATAGCCAGGATGAACAGGTGAAGCTATGTCCAGCCAGGTGTAGATAACCAGGATGAACAGGTGAAGCTACGTCCAGCCAGGTGTAGATAACCAGGATGAACAGGTGAAGCTATGTCCAGCCAGGTGTAGATAACCAGGATGAACAGGTGAAGCCACGTCCAGCCAGGTGTAGATAACCAGGATGAACAGGTGAAGCTACGTCCAGCCAGGTGTAGATAACCAGGATGAACAGGTGAAGCCACGTCCAGCCAGGTGTAGATAGCCAGGATGAACAGGTGAAGCTACGTCCAGCCAGGTGTAGATAACCAGGATGAACAGGTGAAGCTACGTCCAGCCAGGTGTAGATAACCAGGATGAACAGGTGAAGCTACGTCCAGCCAGGTGTAGATAACCAGGATGAACAGGTGAAGCCACGTCCAGCCAGGTGTAGATAACCAGGATGAACAGGTGGAGCTATGTCCAGCCAGGTGTAGATAGCCAGGATGAACAGGTGAAGCCACGTCCAGCCAGGTGTAGATAACCAGGATGAACAGGTGAAGCTATGTCCAGCCAGGTGGAGATAACCAGGATGAACAGGTGGAGCTACGTCCAGCCAGGTGTAGATAACCAGGATGAACAGGTGAAGCTACGTCCAGCCAGGTGTAGATAACCAGGATGAACAGGTGGAGCTATGTCCAGCCAGGTGTAGATAACCAGGATGAACAGGTGAAGCTACGTCCAGCCAGGTGTAGATAACCAGGATGAACAGGTGAAGCTACGTCCAGCCAGGTGTAGATAACCAGGATGAACAAGTGAAGCAATACAAAATAGGTCATATACATTATTTCATATTTATTTATTCATTTGAAAAGAGAGCTATTATTTGGTTTCAGGTTGTTACAGATTTTATTTGATTACATAAGTTATTTTGCACCATTGAGGCTGAATTTGTGTCTCGAGGCCTGCCGAGTGTCCTCGTTTTTGGAGATCAAAACCTGGTCACCCTAACCTGGGGGGGGGGGTTTAGCTTCGTATCTGACGCTGAGAGACCCTGACCGGGCGTTGGGAGCGAGGGAAGACAACACGAGGGTTTCACGATGGTTCCCAGTCCCAGTCCTTGGCCCAGTACTGTCAGGATGAGATTTATGACCCTGTTCTGACTAACACACCTTGTTTTCCTCGTGCAGCACAGACATTTGTCTTGGGCCACAGTTCAGCTCAGGAAACATGGCCACGATGCAGGGACAGGGGACGGAGAAAGCCAGGGTCGTCATTTCTATGTTATGGATTCTGTTTCTGCAAAAATGTCTGATTTAGGATTAAAGTTCAATGAGAATTTAAAGAGTTCAAGCTGATTTTGCCCATTTCAATTTCTGAGGTATATACTACCTATACTATTACAGATGTTGCTGTCTGGATCTGTTGAGTCTGGCTTTTAATACAATAATAATAATTTTCAGATTTTACTGTTTTCTATGGCCACTCTTTCTATTCTATATTTTTTACTGTTGGTTTCTGATGTGAAGCGCTTTGAATACCTGCCGGTTGCTGTAAAGTGCTTTATTAATACATTTTGACTGAATTTCTGAGGTAACTTGAGGTAAAGAGCTCAGACAGAATTAGGCCAGCCAGCTGAGAACCCCCTCTCTGAGGAACAAAAACAACAAGGAAAGCATGCCCAACACCTGCGGGGACCACATTACTAAGAGTCCGACATGTAACCACCTGGGCTGGACTTGACAAACGGCCCTCTATAATCACTCAGGCAGACTCCTAGCAGTGTGTGCATTGAACTAAGACTCTCACTCACTCTCTCTTGTCTTTTCCACCAAGCCAGTTCTGGTGCTGGTTCGGAGTCGTTGCCAAATATCGAACCGGTTCTTTTGCTTTTCCACACAAATAAACCTGGCTCTGGGCCAAGAACACAGGTTCCAACTCAGCACCACCTTAGCGCTGGTCTAGAGATAAGAACCGGTTACGTCAGGTGCTGGGGGGGGGGGTTATCATGACGTTCAAAAACAAAAACTTCTGGCGGCCATTTTTAAAACCCCGGTCAGCTGTTAACCATAGAGAGCTGTTAATGTTAGCTTCGGACATGGATGGTACACCAGAACCACCGTGGTCTGGGGAGGAAACCAGAACCACCGTGGTCTGTGGAGGAAACCAGAACCACCGTGGTCTGGGGAGGACACCAGAACCACCGTGGTCTGTGGAGGAAACCAGAACCACCGTGGTCTGGGGAGGACACCAGAACCACCGTGGTCTGGGGAGGAAACCAGAACCACCGTGGTCTGGGGAGGAAACCAGAACCACCGTGGTCTGTGGAGGAAACCAGAACCACCGTGGTCTGTGGAGGACACCAGAACCACCGTGATCTGTGGAGGACACCAGAACCACCGTGGTCTGGGGAGGAAACCAGAACCACCGTGGTCTGTGGAGGAAACCAGACCACCACCGTGGTCTGTGGAGGACACCAGAACCACCGTGGTCTGTGGAGGAAACCAGAACCACCGTGGTCTGTGGAGGACACCAGAACCACCGTGGTCTGGGGAGGGAAACCAGAACCACCGTGGTCTGTGGAGGAAACCAGAACCACCGTGGTCTGGGGAGGACACCAGAACCACCGTGGTCTGTGGAGGAAACCAGAACCACCGTGGTCTGGGGAGGACACCAGAACCACCGTGGTCTGGGGAGGAAACCAGAACCACCGTGGTCTGGGGAGGAAACCAGAACCACCGTGGTCTGTGGAGGAAACCAGAACCACCGTGGTCTGTGGAGGACACCAGAACCACCGTGATCTGTGGAGGACACCAGAACCACCGTGGTCTGGGGAGGAAACTAGAACCACCGTGGTCTGTGGAGGAAACCAGAACCACCGTGGTCTGTGGAGGACACCAGAACCACCGTGGTCTGGGGAGGAAACCAGAACCACCGTGGTCTGTGGAGGACACCAGAACCACCGTGGTCTGTGGAGGAAACCAGAACCACCGTGGTCTGGGGAGGAAACCAGAACCACCGTGGTCTGTGGAGGACACCAGAACCACCGTGGTCTGGGGAGGACACCAACGGTCTGCTGGCTCTCAGGCTGGGGAAGATCCAGCTGGTTCTTAGAGAACTGGCGAGTAGAACCAGCACCGAACTGGCAACAGCACCAGAACCAGAAGCAGCACCTGGTTAGTCTTGGTGGAGAAGACATATCTGAGTCATTGGTGGTCCGAGGTGGCTGCAGTACACTATCTCCACGTTCAAGTATAAATACAAGCAGACTGAAAGAGGAGGCTCTGCTGGAGGACCCTGCAGCACTGGAGCCTACAGTCCAGCTCTCTGTAAATCTTTCAGTTCCCTTCTCCATGATGATGTTGTGTTTTCATGCATCTTTACCGGGGGAACCCTAACTCAAATAATGGACAGCTGATTGCTTTTGCTTTGGGCCAATTTTCTTCCCCATGTTAGTAAGAATTACTAATTTAATTCGATCGGCTCAAAGGTACACCGGCCCACAGGGAAAATGCCGGGTAAGCCAGGTGGCCCGTCCCGCCCTGGTAACCGCTGACACATTCACCAAACCTCCAATGTATAAGGGATGATCACATGTACTTTATATGGATTTAAACAAAAATACACCCACATTTTATATCATGAGCCCCACCATCTTTCCTACAAGACAGAGCGCATCTAAAGGCGGATTTATGCTTCTTTGTTAAATCGTACGTATTTACTTGGAGATACCGACTCTACAGTAAGGGGACCAGATTTCTCAGACAAAATCCGGGGACATTTTCAGCTCAGAAGCGTAAATACTTCCAAATCACGTCATGTTTATTTTTGTAAAACTTAAAACGGGGACACTAGACCTAGAGCTGTTCTCTGATCCTAGACTCCCCCCTGCTGCTACTTCATACTCCACTCCACTACACCTCAGAGGGGAATGTTGTAATGTTATAAACTACATTTATCTGACAGCTTTTGCTTTATTACTTCAGGCTTGTTTCTGTTACAGCTCATTGAGTATCGGATACAATATAAACTATTGAGGAAAGATTTTCCTTTGACATTGATGCAGTATGAAACGAGATCGCTGCAGTCGGCAGCAGAGAAACAAGCTACAATGGAAGTTAATGGGAGAATTGTCCAGCTTGTATTTAATTTGAAGTAATTATTCTGATTTATGTTACTGAGAGGTGAAAGTTCAGTTAAAAAAACAACAGAACTGGCAAAATAAAGCTGCAAAAGAGAAGATGGAGTCTGTTTTAAGTGTGCAGCATGAACCCAAATGAGATATGCACGTTCTACCTTCTCTGTCTGAGGAAAGCCGGAGGCGGGCCTGGTGCAGGTGATGCGGATGGAAGCGGCTGCCAAGCGGCAGATGTTGTGTTAGCGTTGATTCATTTAGAAGATTGATAGCGTCCGTCGCGACTGTCCCAACGCGCCGCCTGGTTCTTCCTGATTCAGCAGAGTCCTTCACAGCAGGATGAAGTTTGGCACCAGCTGGACTCGGATCAGCCGCTCGGAGCTCAGGCAGAAGAGGGATGGAGAACGGGAACAAAGCTCCTTTCATTTTGTCATGGACACGTCTGCGTTAGCAGATGTGATGGCACGCTGGGGAAGGTGAGGAGAAGAGGAAGACACGGGTGGGAAACAGAGTGAAACGAGTGAAAGATGAAAGAGGAGGAAGAGGAGGGCAGGAATGAGGAAAAATAAAACCGTTGAAAGTAAAGAAAAGAGCGTTTGGGCCGCTAGTCTGGTTGGTTTGGGGCGCTGTAGTCTCACATTGCCAGACCCTCCTCCACAGCGCTGTGGAGGAGGGTCTGGACAGCACACACAGCATGTTGCCTCATGTTGTCCCCATGTTGTCCTCATGTTGTCCCCATGTTGCCCTCATGTTGTCCCCATGTTGCCCTCATGTTGTCCTCATGTTGTCTTCATGTTGTCCCCATGTTGTCTTCATGTTGCCCTCATGTTGTCCTCATGTTGTCCCCATGTTGTCCCCATGTTGCCCTCATGTTGTCCCCATGTTGCCCTCATGTTGTCCCCATGTTGCCCTCATGTTGCCCTCATGTTGTCCTCATGTTGTCCCCATGTTGCCCTCATGTTGTCCTCATGTTGTCTTCATGTTGTTCCCATGTTGTCCTCATGTTGCCCTCATGTTGTCCCCATGTTGCCCTCATGTTGTCCTCATGTTGTCTTCATGTTGTCCCCATGTTGTCCTCATGTTGCCCTCATGTTGTCCCCATGTTGTCCTCATGTTGCCCTCATGTTGTCCCCATGTTGCCCTCATGTTGTCCTCACGTTGCCCTCATGTTGTCCTCATGTTGTCTTCATGCTGTCCTCATGTTGTCCTCATGTTGTCCTCATGTTGCCCTCATGTTGTCCCCATGTTGTCTTCATGTTGTCCCCATGTTGTCCTCATGTTGTCCTCATGTTGTCTTCATGTTGTCCTCATGTTGTCTTCATGCTGTCCTCATGTTGTCCTCATGTTGTCCTCATGTTGCCCTCATGTTGTCCCCATG
>CM057258.1:2142364-2144864 GCA_029931835.1 Etheostoma nigrum
TGTTGCCCTCATGTTGTCCTCATGTTGTACTCATGTTGCCCTCATGTTGTCTTCATGTTGTCCTCATGTTCTCCTCATGTTGCCCTCATGTTGTCTTCATGTTGTCTTCATTTTGTCCTCATGTTGTCTTCATGTTGTCTTCATGTTGTCCTCATGTTGCCCTCATGTTGTCCTCACATTGTTCTCACGTTGTCTTCATGTTGCCTTCATGTTGTCTTCATTTTGTCCTCATGTTGTCTTCATGTTGTCTTCATGTTGTCCTCATGTTGCCCTCATGTTGTCCTCACATTGTTCTCACGTTGTCTTCATGTTGTCCTCATGTTGTCCTCATGATGTCCTCATGTTGTCTTCATGTTGTCCTCATGTTGCCCTCATGTTGTCCTCATGTTGTCCTCACGTTGTCCTCACGTTGTCTTCATGTTGTCCTCATGTTGTCCTCATGTTGTCTGAACATTAAAGCATGTTCACAAGTTGGGAATACAAAAATGTGCAACTGCTTAAATAGTATGATGAATATGTAAATAAAGCTATTGTGCCGGTTGCACTTAGCGCAGTATTGTGGTGTACTATATATATATATATATATATATATATATACAGTGGGTACGGAAAGTATTCAGACCCCTTTAAATTTTTCACTCTTTGTTTCATTGCAGCCATTTTCCAAAAATCTAAAAAGTTCATTTTATTTCTCAGTAATGTACACTCAGCACCCCATCTTGGACAGAAAAAAACAGAAATGTAGAAATTTTTGCAAATTTATTAAAAAACAAAAACTGAAATATCACATGGTCATAAGTATTCAGACCCTTTGCCGTGACCCTCATATGTAACTCAGGTGCTGTCTATTTCTTCTGATCATCCTTGAGATGGTTCTACACCTTCATTGGAGTCCAGCTGTGTTTGATTATACTGATTGGACTTGATTAGGAAAGCCACACACCTGTCTATATAAGACCTTACAGCTCACAGTGCATGTCAGAGCAAATGACAATCATGAGGTCAAAGGAACTGCCTGAGGAGCTCAGAGACAGAATTGTGGCAAGGCACAGATCTGGTCAAGGTTACAAAAAAATTTCTGCTGCACTTAAGGTTCCTAAGAGCACAGTGGCCTCCATAATCCTCAAATGGAAGACGTTTGGGACGACCAGAACCCTTCCTAGAGCTGGCCGTCCGGCCAAACTGAGCTATCGGGGGAGAAGAGCCTTGGTGAGAGAGGCAAAGAAGAACCCAATGGTCACTGTGGCTAAGCTCCAGAGATGCAGTCGGGAGATGGGAGAAAGTTGTAGTAAGTCAACCATCACTGCAGCAATCCACCAGTCGGGGCTTTATGGCAGAGTGGCCCGAAGGAAGCCTCTCCTCAGTGCAAGACACATGAAAGCCCGCATGGAGTTTGCTAAAAAACACCTGAAGAACTCCAAGATGGTGATAAATAAAATCCTCTGGTCTGATGAGACCAAGATAGAACTTTTTGGCCTTAATTCTAAGCGGTATGTGTGGAGAAAACCAGGCACTGCTCATCACCTGTCCAATACAGTCCCAACAGTGAAGCATGGTGGTGGCAGCATCATGCTGTGGGGGTGTTTTTCAGCTGCAGGGACAGGACGACTGGTTGCAATCGAGGGAAAGATGAATGCGGCCAAGTACAGGGATATCCTGGACGAAAACCTTTTCCAGAGTGCTCTGGACCTCAGACTGGGCCGAAGGTTTACCTTCCAACAAGACAATGACCCTAAGCACACCGCTAAAATAACGAAGGAGTGGCTTCACAACAACTCCGTGGCTGTTCTTGAATGGCCCAGCCAGAGCCCTGACTTAAACCCAATTGAGCATCTCTGGAGAGACCTGAAAATGACTGTCCACCAACGTTTACCATCCAACCTGACAGAACTGGAGAGGATCTGCAAGGAGGAATGGCAGAGGATACCCAAATCCAGATGTGAAAAACTTGTTGCATCTTTCCCAAAACGACTCATGGCTGTATTAGATCAAAAGGGTGCTTCTACTAAATACTGAACAAAGGGTCTGAATACTTATGACCATGTGATATTTCAGTTTTTGTTTTTTAATAAATTTGCAAAAATTTCTACATTTCTGTTTTTTTCTGTCCAAGATGGGGTGCTGAGTGTACATTACTGAGAAATAAAATGAACTTTTTTGATTTTTGGAAAATGCCTGCAATGAAACAAAGAGTGAAAAATTTAAAGGGGTCTGAATACTTTCCGTATCCACTGTATATATATATAGATATATATATATATATATATATATATATATATATATATATATATATATATATATATATATATATATATATATATAGATATATATATATATAAATTATACTGTCATGCAGTTTTGAGAAATGTTCTAGAAACGAATATGTTACACATTTGAAAGGGGAAATCATGAACACACACACACACACACGCACACACACTCACAAACAAACACACACAGGAGGGCTTGTTGTGTGGAAGCAGAAACTTATCTGTCAAAG
>CM057258.1:2152364-2192364 GCA_029931835.1 Etheostoma nigrum
GTTGTCCTCATGTTGCCCTCATGTTGTCCTCATGTTGTCCTCATGTTGCCCCCATGTTGTCTTCATGTTGTCTTCATGTTGTCCTCATGTTGCCCCCATGTTGTCCTCATGTTGTCCCCATGTTGCCCTCATGTTGTCCTCATGTTGTCTTCATGTTGTCCTCATGTTGCCCCCATGTTGCCTTCATGTTGTCCTCATGTTGTCCTCATGTTGCCCCCATGTTGTCTTCATGTTGTCTTCATGTTGTCCTCATGTTGCCCCCATGTTGTCCTCATGTTGTCCCCATGTTGCCCTCATGTTGTCCTCATGTTGTCTTCATGTTGTCCTCATGTTGCCCCCATGTTGTCCTCATGTTGTCCTCATGTTGTCTTCATGTTGTCTTCATGTTGTCCTCATGTTGTCCTCATGTTGTCCTCATGTTGTCTTCATGTTGCCCCCATGTTGTCTTCATGTTGTCCCCATGTTGTCCTCATGTTGTCCCCATGTTGTCCTCATGTTGTCCCCATGTTGTCCTCATGTTGTCCTCATGTTGTCCCCATGTTGTCCCCATGTTGTCCTCATGTTGTCCCCATGTTGTCCTCATGTTGTCCTATATCAATGTTCTTTTTAATTCCCCAAAATAACATGATTGATTCCACCCAACGCTCTTTGCCAAGTACAAATCTCTACTTTCATTAATTTTGGGGCGTCTTATTCAATTTTATAGCATTGTAAAACAAATGGAAGTGTTTTTGAAATAGTATTGAGTAAAAGTTGACATATTCCAGTCTGTGATTATCATCAACATCCATTCCTTTAATTTTAGTCTCAATAATTCCTAATTTCTGCTTTTCTAACTCAAACATTAGGTATAATTTCCTATAAATGAGGTTTAATGAACATAAATTCCAAAAATAACTGTAAAACTAAAGTTAATAAGTTAGGGTTGAAAACGTCAAAAAAAGTGACAAAAACTTAAGAAAAAGTTAAAAACATTGATTAAAAAGCGTCCTTGAAAGTGTTGATTTTCAATGTCGACGGGAATTCAACACTTTGCAGATCTAATTTCTACTGACTTTTTGCGTTGTGAGGTTGTAATGCAAATGTAAAGTAATCAAAACTCAAAAGTATGGGTGCCCGGATAGCTCAGTTGGTAGAGCGGGCGCCCATATATAGAGGTCTAATCCTCGACGCAGCGGGCACGGGTTTGACTCCGACCTGCAGCCCTATGCTGCATGTCCCCCCCCCCCCCTCTCTCTCTTCCTTTTCATGTCGTCAGCTGTCATAAATAAACGCCCAAAAAATGTGAATATTTCAAAACATAAATAAATCAAAAATATCACAATTCAGTGTGATGTGTAACTTTTTATACCAAAGCTGCATGACCCTCCTTGGGCCCTAAACCTTCATCATCCGCCTCTTTTCTTACAGAATAACCCCTAATGATCCTTTTCTTTTCCACAGTTGGAACGACGGAGGAAATTCAGTGTATTTGTGCGTCAAAGTAACACATTTTTTCATTTTTTCAAACTCCGTACCATCCAAGCATAGAGAGGTCGCAGCACTAACTCCCCTCCCTCGTCTTTTCTTCCCTTCCCTCCTGCAGGAATCTTCAACCAAAGTCACTGGCTTTTGTCTCTCTTCGTATGCTCTGTTCTGATTGGCCGGCTCGTCGTGGAGTCAGCCGTCTCCCGGCTCTGTCTTTTCATTAGACTAGAAGCTAACTGTCCGGCTTTCTCTCTTCTGCTTCTCCTCCTCCTCCTCCTCCTCCTCCTCCTCCTCCTTCTGTCCTTTCCGTCTGTCTCTATCCTTTTCCTTCTCTTTCTTTCTGCATCCCTCTCTCTCTCTCCTCCAGGTCTCATTGGTCAGTTTGGTGGCCAACACGTTGGGTTATTCCGACTTTGCAGCGATCAAATCCCTGCGGACGCTGCGAGCCCTGCGTCCCCTCAGAGCCCTCTCCAGATTTGAAGGCATGAGGGTAAGAGTCAGTATTAATAAAACCGGCACACCTGGGCACCAGTGGAGGAAGTATTCAGATCCTTTACTGCAGTAGAAGTACTAATACCACACATTTACCTATCACACATTTACACTGTTTTTGTTTCTTTTCTTTGCTTTCTTCTTCTTCTTTCTTTACCATAATAATAATAATTATTATTATCCGCACAGATGTTGGTAAGATGGCATTTCACTATTCTGCCCCCATAACATGGAACAATCTACAAAAGTTCTGGAAATCAAAGGAAGTGGTTACAATTGGCCAGTTTAAACTCTTGCTCAAAGGTTTGGAAATTAAATCTATGGTTTGCAAATGTTTTAAATAGTCTTATGAAATTGTTATGACATTTGTCTGTAATGTTGGGAATTGTTGTGATCTGTGCCGCTTGTCTTGGCCAGGACTCCCTTGAAAAAGAGATTAGTAATCTCAATGGGATTTTCCTGGTTAAATAAAGGTTAAATAAAAAAAAATAAAAAAATAAAATAATAATAATATAATAATTAACCCAAGTCGTGTCATTGAACCAGGAGAACCTTACTCGTGCAATATGCTCCGTTGTGTGAAGATAGATAGATAGATAGATAGATAGATAGATAGATAGATAGATAGATAGATAGATAGATAGATAGATAGATAGATAGATAGATAGATAGATAGATAGATGGATAGTAAGAGTCAGTATTAATAAAACCGGCACACCTGGGCACCAGTGGAGGAAGTATTCAGATCCTTTACTGCAGTAGAAGTACTAATACCACACAGAAAGAAACACTCTGTTAGAATAAGAACCCTGCGTTGAAAATGTTCCTTCAGTAAAAGTCATTTTTTCTAAAATTGTGCTGCTGTTTTTAACGTTTGTGTGCTCTTTTTTTAGCAGTGTTGACGAATTAACCCGAGTCGTAGTTGTAGTAGTTTATTTGAACGTGAAAATATACATTTATGCATATGTACAGTAAGGTCATGTACTTCTCAGCACAATCTTCCTCTCCAATTCAATTCCCATGTTCAAAAAGTAGGAAGAAGTTCATAAATAACTTATTAATAATCAGGTCCGACCCCCTTTCTCTACTTTTATCCTTTAGTAAAAACAAAATCTCATGCGTTACTTATTTACACATCATAGACACAGATGTACG
The DNA here is from genome assembly GCA_029931835.1 of Etheostoma nigrum. NCBI lineage: Eukaryota > Metazoa > Chordata > Actinopteri > Perciformes > Percidae > Etheostoma > Etheostoma nigrum. The sequence goes on from CM057258.1 coordinate 2,155,479, forward strand.
TACCTACACACATTTACACTGTTTTTGTTTCTTTTCTTCACTTTCTTCTTCTTCTTTCTTTACCATAATAATAATAATAATAATAATAATAATAATATAATAATTAACCCAAGTCGTGTCATCAAACCAGGAGAACCTTACTCGTGTGATATGCTCCGTTGTGTGAAGATAGATAGATAGATAGATAGACAGATAGATAGATAGATAGATAGATAGATAGATAGATAGATAGATAGATAGATAGATAGATAGATAGATAGATAGATAGATAGGAACTTTTTCAATGACTTTTTAAGGCTTTATGTCAATAAAAATGCACCAAAAGTCTAAAAAACTAATGAAAATAGTATTTAAAAGCACAACATGCAATACATTTTTTGATGAAATGAAAGCATGTTAATGAACTCTACATGTCTGGCCCTGAAAGTGAGGTTGACACTCCTGCTGTAAGGGAGGATGAAAATGAATCAAGCGCTCCCCTGTTTGTCACATTCAAACAGTATTTTGGTGCCCAGGTGTGTTTGTTTTACATTGTTTTATCATCCTATCCTCTCTCCTTTCACATCTCGCCTGCTGTTTCAGTGTTTTCTGCTCTCTGATTGGTTTGTCTCGTTACTTCCCGTCAGTGTTTTTTCGTTCACCTTTTGACGTGCATCCCCTCAGAGGTTTTCTCTTTCAGAAAAACAAACTCACACACATCTCTGTGGTGTGAAAAGTATCAGTATTTACACTCTGCATGTCCGTAAAACTGTTGTGAGCAGAGAGGAAACTGGTTTCTGTCTCGTTCATCATGCAGTATTACTGACAGCGCCCTGCACACACTTAGTCTTGCTTTGACAGACCTTCCTCCACAGAGCTGCAGAGGAAGGTCTGGCTAGTCCACACAGCAGACTGTCCAGACCGCCGGTTGGTCACCCGACGACGGATACAGAGCTCTGTTAGGTGGCGGTCGTACCAGTGGCCGTTGCTAGTTGAGGTTAACCGGCAAAAAGTGAGCGGCATGCGGCGACGACAGTTAAGTTTAGACACCAAGACAAATATTAAGTTTAGGAAAAAGATTGTGGTTTATGACGCTAAAGGAGACCACCAAGCACGTATTAAATGATGCTAAAGGAGACAACCAAGCGCGTGTTATATGACGCTAAAGGAGACAACCAAGCGTGTTATACGACGCTAAAGAAGACAACCAAGCTTGTGTTATATGACGCTAAAGGAGACAACCAAGCGTGTTACATGACGCTAAAGGAGACGACCAAGCGCGTGTCATATGACGCTAAAGGAGACAACCAAGCGCGTGTCATATGACGCTAAAGGAGACGACCAAGCTCGTGTTATATGACACTAAAGGAGACGACAAAGCATGTTATATGACACTAAAGACGACCAAGCGTGTGTTATATGACGCTAAAGGAGACGACAAAGCGTGTTATATGACACTAAAGACGACCAAGCGTGTTATATGACACTAAAGACGACCAAGCGTGTGTTATATGACACTAAAGACGACCAAGCGTGTTATATGACGCTAAAGGAGACAACCAAGCGTATTATACAACGCTAAAGGAGACAACCAAGCGTATTATACAACGCTAAAGGAGACAACCAAGCGTGTTATACGACGCTAAAGGAGACGACCAAGCGTGTTATACGACGCTAAAGGAGACGACCAAGCGTGTTATATGACGCTAAAGGAGACGACCAAGCGTGTTATACGACGCTAAAGGAGCCAACCAAGCATGTTATATGACGCTAAAGGAGACGACCAAGCATGTGTTATATGACGCTAAAGAAGACGACCAAGCGTGTTATACGACGCTAAAGAAGACAACCAAGCGCGTGTTATACGACGCTAAAGAAGACGACCAAGCGTGTTATATGACGCTAAAGGAGACGACCAAGCGCGTGTTATATGACGCTAAAGGAGACGACCAAGCGTGTTATATGACGCTAAAGGAGACGACCAAGCGCGTGTTATATGACACTAAATAAGACGACCAAGCGTGTGTTATATGACGCTAAAGGAGACGACCAAGCGCGTGTTATATGACGCTAAAGGAGGCGACCAAGCGCGTGTTATACGACGCTAAAGGAGACAACCAAGCGCGTGTTATATGACGCTAAAGGAGACGACCAAGCGTGTGTTATATGACACTAAAGGAGACAACCAAGCGTGTTATATGACGCTAAAGGAGACGACCAAGCGTGTTATACGACACTAAAGGAGACGACCAAGCGTGTTATACGACACTAAAAGAGACGACCAAGCGCGTGTTATATGACGCTAAAGGAGACGACCAAGCGTGTGTTATATGACGCTAAAGGAGACAACCAAGCGTGTTACATGACGCTAAAGGAGACAACCAAGCGTGTTATATGACGCTAAAGGAGACGACCAAGCGCGTGTTATATGACGCTAAAGGAGACGACCAAGTCGTGTTATATGACGCTAAAGGAGACGACCAAGCGCGTGTTATATGACGCTAAAGGAGACGACCAAGCGCGTGTTATATGACGCTAAAGGAGACGACCAATCGTGTTATATGACGCTAAAGGAGACGACCAAGCGCGTGTTATACGACGCTAAAGGAGACGACCAAGCGCGTGTTATATGACGCTAAAGGAGACGACCAATCGTGTTATATGACGCTAAAGGAGACGACCAAGCGCGTGTTATATGACGCTAAAGGAGACGACCAAGCGCGTGTTATATGACGCTAAAGGAGACGACCAATCGTGTTATATGACGCTAAAGAAGACGACCAAGCGCGTGTTATATGACGCTAGAGGAGACGACCAAGCGTGTTATATGACGCTAAAGGAGACGACCAAGTGTGTTATAAGACGCTAAAGGAGACGACCAAGCGTGTTATATGACGCTAAAAGAGACGACCAAGCGCGTGTTATATGACGCTAAAAGAGACGACCAAGCGCGTGTTATATGACGCTAAAGGAGACAACCAAGCGTGTTACATGACGCTAAAGGAGACAACCAAGCGTGTTATATGACGCTAAAGGAGACGACCAAGCGTGTGTTATATGACGCTAAAGGAGACGACCAAGCGCGTGTTATATGACGCTAAAGGAGACGACCAAGCGCGTGTTATATGACGCTAAAGGAGACGACCAATCGTGTTATATGACGCTAAAGGAGACGACCAAGCGCGTGTTATATGACACTAAATGAGACGACCAAGCGCGTGTTATATGACGCTAAAGAAGACGACCAAGCGTGTGTTATATGACGCTAAAGAAGACGACCAAGCGTGTGTTATATGACGCTAAAGGAGACAACCAAGCTTGTGTTATACGACGCTAAAGGAGACTACCAAGCGTGTGTTATATGACGCTAAAGGAGACGACCAAGCGTGTGTTATATGACGCTAAAGGAGACGACCAAGCGTGTGTTATATGACGCTAAAGGAGACGACCAAGCACGTGTTATATGACGCTAAAGGAGACGACCAAGCGCGTGTTATATGACGCTAAAGGAGACGACCAAGCGTGTTATATGACGCTAAAGGAGACAACCAAGCATGTGTTATATGACGCTTAAGGAGACGACCAAGCGTGTTATATGACGCTAAAGGAGACGACCAAGCACGTGTTATATGACGTTAAAGGAGACGACCAAGTGATTTTGGCCTCTTAAAACATCTGTTGAGTCACACATCTGCTACAGCAAGCACAGGTGGAAGGTGGAACACATATTCCCATCCTTTTCTTTAAGTAAAAGCACGATTTAAAACTCTTTGATTTGATGAAATGATTGACAGCTAACTCAAACTGTCCAATCAGTATTTTTCACCGAGCTCTAGTCAGTGTCAGCAGAGAGAAAGATGTTTTGAGCCGAAAGTTAACAAAGCATGCTGACTCCGGCCCCCGTCCGCCCCTCCTCCCCCGTGATCCTTTTCGCCTTTTATGTGTCTGGATGACATGGTTAGCTCTCATGCTCACTCAGCATGGGATTCTGGGTAGGAGAACGGCATTGGGGTTTTACAAAGAGGAGGGCTGAGGTGTCAGGTCGACCTGACGTTAGCTGACTCAGCTCTCACTCGGAGGAGCAGGGAGATTATTTCCCACACAAATACAAAATAAGAAAGTCCACTTTCACTCTCACCTTCTGCTGCTCAGTTGGCTCTGCGTGGACTTTCTGATCGAAGGTGATGTGAGAAAAATCACAGACTACGTTGCACATGCAGATAATATTCTGGGATCTGTCTTTATTCTGAAAAAATATATATAATAAATGCCTAATAATTAATATATATAATGCCACTTCACATTCATTCAATACTTTTTGCACATTGTCTGTTGTTTGCCGGTTGTGTGTTTGTTTACTTGTTTGTTTTTTTGCTTTTTACTGTAGAAACTGCTGCTGTAATAAGGGAATTTCCCCACTGTGGGATGAATAAAGTATTATCTAATCTAAAAAAACAATATTCCCATTTACACGTCTAATGAAAGACAATATTCCACCAATATTCCCATTTACACGTCTAATGAAAGACAATATTCCACCAATATTCCCATTTACACGTCTAATGAAAGACAATATTCCACCAATATTCCCATTTACACTTCTAATGAAAGACAATATTCCACCAATGTGTGTGTGTGCGCGCACGCGCGTGTGTGTATCTGTGTGTGTGTGCGCGCATGTGTGCCCATATGTGTGTGTGTGATGCTGTGTTTGTGTGTGTGTGTGTTGTGTTTGTATCTGTGTGTGTGTGTGTGTGCCTGTGTGTGTGTAGACGCTGTGTGTGTGTGTGTGTGTGTGTGGGGAGACGCGTGTGTGTGTGTGTGTGTGTGAGCGTGTGTGTGTGTGGCGCCCGTATGTGTGTGTGTGTGTGTGTGTGACGCTGTGGTGTGTGTGTGTGTGTGCCTGTATGTGTGTGACGCTGTGTTGTGTGTGTGTGTGTGTGTTGTGTGTGTGTGTGTGACACTGTGTTGTGTGTGTTGTGTGTGTGTGTGTGTGTGTGTGTGTACGCTGTGTGTGTATGTGTTGTGTGTGTGTGACGCTGTGTTGTGTGGTTGTGTGTGCCTGCGTATGTGTGTGACGCTGTGTTGTGTGTGTTGTGTGTGTGTGTGTGTGTGTTGTGTGTGTGTGTGTGTGAGACGCTGTGTTGTGTGTGTGTGTTGTCTTTGTGTGTGTGTGACGCTGTGTTGTGTGTGTGTGTGTGTTGTGTGTGTGTGTGTGACGCTGTGTTGTGTGTGTTGTGTGTGTGTGTTGTGTGTGTGTGTGTGTGACGCTGTGTTTGTGCCGCTGCAGGTGGTGGTGAACGCTCTGATCGGGGCGATTCCCTCCATCATGAACGTGCTGCTGGTCTGCCTCATCTTCTGGCTCATCTTCAGCATCATGGGCGTCAACCTGTTCGCCGGCAAGTTCGGCCGCTGCGTCAACCGCACCGGCCACGTCTTCGAGTCGTCCTTCATCAACAACAAGTCCGAGTGCGAGGCGCTCAACAACACCTCGCTCTACTACTGGACCAAAGTGAAAGTCAACTTCGACAACGTGGGCGCCGGATACCTGGCTCTGCTGCAAGTGGTGAGCAGGGGCAGGGGGGGTACATAGACTCTGGTCCATTAGCCTGGTCCTACTAGACTCTGGGACATTAGCCTGGTCCTACCAGACTTTGGGACATTAGCCTGGTCCTACCAGACTCTGGGACATTAGCCCGGTCCTACCAGACTCTGGGACATTAGCCTGGTCCTACCAGACTCTGGGACATTAGCCTGGTCCTACCAGACTTTGGGACATTAGCCTGGTCCTACCAGACTCTGGGACATTAGCCCGGTCCTACCAGACTCTGGGACATTAGCCTGGTCCTACCAGACTCTGGTCTATTAGCCTGGTCCTACCAGACTCTGGGACATTAGCCTGGTCCTACCAGACTCTGGTCCATTAGCCTGGTCCTACCAGACTCTGGGACATTAGCCCGGTCCTACCAGACTCTGGGACATTAGCCCGGTCCTACCAGACTCTGGGACATTAGCCCGGTCCTACCAGACTCTGGGACATTAGCCTGGTCCTACCAGACTCTGGGACATTAGCCCGGTCCTACCAGACTCTGGGACATTAGCCTGGTCCTACCAGACTCTGGGACATTAGCCCGGTCCTACCTGACTTTGGGACATTAGCCCGGTCCTACCAGACTCTGGGACATTAGCCCGGTCCTACCTGACTTTGGGACATTAGCCCGGTCCTACCAGACTCTGGGACATTAGCCTGGTCCTACCAGACTCTGGTCTATTAGCTTGGTACATTATCATAGGATATCATTACGTTATCGTAGGATAATCGTAGGATACCATTACGTTATCGTAGGATTATCGTAGGATAATCGTAGGATACCATTACGTTATCGTAGGATAATCGTAGGATATCATTACGTTATCGTAGTATTATCGTAGGATACCATTAAGTTATCGTATGATTATCGTAGGATATCATTACGTAATCGTAGGATTATTGTAGGATATCATTAAGTTATCGTAGGATATCATTAAATTATCGTAGGATTATCGTAGGATATCATTAAATTATTGTAGGATTATCGTAGGATATCATTAAGTTATCGTAGGATTATCGTAGGATATCATTAAGTTATCGTAAGATAATCGTAGGATATCATTAAGTTATCGTAGGATTATCGTAGGATACCATTAAGTTATCGTAAGATAATCGTAGGATATCATTACGTTATCGTAGGATAATCGTAGGATATCATTACGTTATCGTAGGATTATTGTAGGATACCATTACGTTATCGTAGCATTATCGTAGGATATCATTAAGTTATCGTAAGATAATCGTAGGATATCATTAAGTTATCGTAAGATAATCGTAGGATATCATTAAGTTATCGTAGGATTATCGTAGGATATCATTAGGTTATCGTAGGATTATCGTAGGATATCATTAAGTTATCGTAGGATATCATTAAGTTATCGTAAGATTATCGTAGGATATCATTACGTTATCGTAGCATTATTGTAGGATACCATTAAGTTATCGTAGGATTATCGTAGGATATCATTAAGTTATCGTAGCATTATCGTAGGACCCCATTAAGTTATCGTAAGATTATCGTAGGATATCATTACGTAATTGTAGGATTATCGTAGGATACCATTAAGTTATCGTATGATTATCGTAGGATATCATTACGTAATCGTAGGATTATTGTAGGATATCATTAAGTTATCGTAGGATATCATTAAATTATCGTAGGATTATCGTAGGATATCATTAAATTATTGTAGGATTATCGTAGGATATCATTAAGTTATCGTAGGATTATCGTAGGATATCATTAAGTTATCGTAAGATAATCGTAGGATATCATTAAGTTATCGATAGGATTATCGTAGGATACCATTAAGTTATCGTAAGATAATCGTAGGATATCATTACGTTATCGTAGGATAATCGTAGGATATCATTACGTTATCGTAGGATTATTGTAGGATACCATTACGTTATCGTAGCATTATCGTAGGATATCATTAAGTTATCGTAAGATAATCGTTGGATATCATTAAGTTATCGTAAGATAATTGTAGGATACCATTAAGTTATCGTAGGATTATCGTAGGATATCATTAGGTTATCGTAGGATTATCGTAGGATATCATTAAGTTATCGTAGGATATCATTAAGTTATCGTAAGATTATCGTAGGATATCATTACGTTATCGTAGCATTATTGTAGGATACCATTAAGTTATCGTAGGATTATCGTAGGATATCATTAAGTTATCGTAGCATTATCGTAGGACCCCATTAAGTTATCGTAAGATTATCGTAGGATATCATTACGTAATTGTAGGATTATCGTAGGATACCATTAAATTATCGTAGCATTATCGTAGGATACCATTAAGTTATCGTAAGATAATTGTAGGATATCATTACGTTATCGTAGGATTATCGTAGGACACCATTAAGTTATCGTAAGATAATCGTAGGATTATCGTAGGATATCATTAAGTTATCGTAAGATTATCGTAGGATATCATTACGTTATCGTAGGATAATCGTAGGATATCATTAAGTTATCGTAAGATAATCGTTGGATACCATTAAGTTATCGTAAGATAATCGTAGGATATCATTACGTTATCGTAGGATTATCGTAGGACACCATTGAGTTATCGTAGCATTATTGTAGGATTATCGTAGGATATCATGTGTTGGAGTAACAGACGCGAGTTCTTCTTCCTCTGCCGGCTGCAGACATGAATCGGAAGTCTTTGAGAAACAAAGAGCTTTAAGAGAAGAAGTGTCTCCCCCGCTAACCCGTGGGAGGAGGAGTGACTTCTCTCCCTCTCTCCCTCTCTCCTCCATCCGTTCGCTGTCTCAGCCTCAGTTTTCCTCCCACTCCTCCATCGCTCTCCCTTTTCACTTCTACACTTCTCCCTCCCTTCGTGGCTCTTTGTCTCCATTTTTCATTCTAGCTCTAATTTCTTTCCACTGCGTTCTCTCTCTCTCCCATGTTCATCCCTCACTCTCTCTCTCTTTCTCTCTCATCCATGTTCATCCCTCTCTCTCTCTCCCATGTTCACCCCTCTCTCTCTCTCTCTCACTCTCTCTCTCTCTCTCCCATGTTCATCCCTCACTCTCTCTCTCTCTCTCTCTCCATGTTCATCCCTCTCTCTCTCTCCCATGTTCACCCCTCTCTCTCTCTCTCTCTCTCACTCTCTCTCTCTCTCTCTCTCTCTCCCATGTTCATCCCTCTCTCTCTCTCTCTCTCTCTCTCTCCCATGTTCATCCCTCCCTCTCTCTCTCTCTCTCTCTCCCTCTCTCTCTCTCTCTCTCTCTCTCTCTCTCTCTCCCATGTTCACCCCTCTCTCTCTCTCTCTCTCTCTCTCCCATGTTCATCCCTCTCTCTCTCTCTCTCCCATGTTCATCCCTCCCTCTCTCTCTCTCTCTCCCATGTTCACCCCTCTCTCTTTCTCTCTCCCATGTTCATCCCTCCCTCTCTCTCTCTCTCTCCCATGTTCACCCCTCTCTCTCTCTCTCTCCCATGTTCATCTCTCTCTCTCCCTCTCTCTCTCTCCCATGTTCATCCCTCTCTCTCTCTCTCCCATGTTCATCTCTCTCTCTCTCCCTCTCTCTCTCTCTCCCATGTTCATCCCCCTCTCATGGATGGTTCTTCAGGTACATTTAATAAATATATAGCCTTTTAAAGAAAAATTTGATTTCAAAATTTCATATTTTGACATTTACCCGTCTGTTATCCACTCAGCATCCTCTTACCTTATACTAGTCATAATCGTCTTATAATAATAATACATTTTTAATTTTTATATTGCACATACTTATATTTATACTCTTTCTCTTTTAACTGCAATATTCCAAGAGTAAGTGTAGGACGCCGGCTGGTGTTAGTGGAGCATTTTGGTAGCATGGTTAGCACCGCCGGTCCAGGCTGGGCTTGTCTGTGTGGAGTTAGCATGTTAGCGTGTAGCATCTTTCTTTAGCATGCAACACATTCACGCATTCTCCCTCCCATCTCGAAAAATACACACACTTTGTTGTTGTCTTTCCTTCCTTCCCTCCATCCCTCCATCCCTCCCTCTCTCCCTCCCCATCTTTCCTTCCCTCTCTCCCTCCATCCCTCCCCATTTTTCCTTCCCTCCCTCCCTCCTTCCCTCCATCCCTCCCCATCTTTCCTTCCCTCTCTCCCTCCCTCCCCATCCCTCCCCATCTTTCCTTCCCTTCTCCCTCCATCCCTCCCCATCTTCCTTCCCTCCCTCCCTCCCTCCTTCCCTCCATCCCTCCCCATCTTTCCTTCCCTCTCTCCCTCCATCCCTCCCCATCTTTCCTTCCCTCCCTCCCTCCTTCCCTCCATCCCTCCATCCCTCCCTCCCTCTCTCCCTCCCCATCTTTCCTTCCCTCCCTCCCTCCTTCCCTCCATCCCTCCATCCCTCCCTCCCTCTCTCCCTCCCCATCTTTCCTTCCCTCTCTCCCTCCATCCCTCCCCATCTTTCCTTCCCTCCCTCCCTCCTTCCTTCCATCCCTCCCCATCTTTCCTTCCCTCTCTCCCTCCCTCCCCATCCCTCCATATCTTTCCTTCCCTCCCTCCCCATTTCTTCCCATTTCCCCCCTCCCTCCCCATCTCCCTCCCATCTTTCCTTCCCTCTCTCCCTCCCTCCCCCATCCCTCCATATCTTTCCTTCCCTCCCTCCCCATCTCCCTCCCTCCCCATTTCTTCCCATTTCCCCCCCTCCCTCCCCATCTCCCTCCCATCTTTCCTTCTCTCCCTCCCTCCCTTTCGTCTCGCCATCATCTGTTATTAAACACAACATGAACAAAGCCAATTATACAGCCACCACCGCCTCCTCCTCCTCCTCTCTCCATCACTTTACATCACTTTGCTTTTTCTTTCCATAAAAGCCTTCGTTCCTCTTTCTCTTTCTCCAGTTCGCTCTCTCCATCCTTTCTCCCTCGCTCTCCGACGCCCACCACGGGAGTCCTGAGAGCCTCCAATCAATCAGCGTCTGAGAGGCTTTTATTCTTAGAGCAACTCCAGCCGAGTGGGAGGGAAATGGAGAGATGGACGCAAATGGAGAGGGAGAGAAAGAGAGGGAGGGACATTAAAAACATTCACATTTATTTTGTGACCGGGTTGGCTCAGTGGGCAGAGCGGGCGCACATGTACTGAGAGGTTTACGCCTCAACGCAGAGGTCCAGGGTTTGAATCCGACCTGTGACAATTTTACTGCATGTCTCCCCCTCTCTCCCCCTTTCTCACCCAATTGTCCTGTCAAAAAAAAAAACATTCACATTTTGAATTAATTTATTTATTTTTTGCATTGAATAACTACGTTTTCTGTCAAAACTTTTTCACAGTGTCACCTATTTATTTTTGGAAATATAAACCGTGTTCACATGTTCTTTAAACTTATTCATTAATTTCTGTATATATATTTATTCAATTTTAGAGATTTGCTGAATCTTCTTCATACAATTGCCTATTGTTTTATCTGTATACATTGTTTTATTATAATTTATATTAAATTATAATTTTTTAAAATATAGATTTATAATTTTTTTGCTTTCAAAATACTCTACTTTTTTCTGTACATTTTGTATTTTCTTTTTTAAATATATTTATTTTTTAAAATGTAAACAAAAGGAGATGGACAGATGTGGGATGGATGGAAGAAGAGAAAATGGAGATAAAAAGGGAGAGAGGTTGAGATTGACGGAGGTATAGCGGGGAGGATAGAAGAAAGAATAGAGGGGAATTTGAGGAATAAAGGAGGTGAAGAGAAGCCGAAAAGATGAGGGACAGATGGAGGAAGTTGGGGATGAGAGGATGGAGATAAAAGGAAGGAGAGGGTGAAGTGTATGGAGGAAGAGAGGAGAAACAAAGGGATGAAGAAATGGCTTACAGAGATGTCAGAGAAAGGACAAAACCAGGTACGGAAGTTGCCGGCCGGCGTGCTGCCACACTTGCCGGTCGCCTTGGCAACGAGTTGCCAGTTGCTCAGCACCGGCATTCGTGTTTGGCTGGTTGGCGTGGTTACGGTTGACGGGGGCAACCCTTCCATTAGCATCTGGAAATAGCTCCACGCTGCAAAAATGATGCAGAAGAGAAAGAGAGAGAGAGTTCACTGAGCTGCGGATGTGTTTATTAGGACTAAACATCCCATAATATGCTAATTTACAGGTTCATACGTGTATTTAGGGTTGCTACTAGCAACATGTTCAGAAAACACATTGTTTTTCTCATACTGTTTGTCTAAATTTGACATGAGAGGGGGAAACACCAGAGCAGGGAGAATGAGAGGGGGAAACACCAGAGCAAGGGGAGGGCATGAGACCGGGGGGCATGAGACCGGGGGGCATGAGACAGGAAGGCATGAGACCGGGGGGCATGAGACCGGGGGGCATGAGACAGGAAGGCATGAGACCGGGGGGCATGAGACAGGAAGGCATGAGACCGGGGGGCATGAGACCGGGGGGGCATGAGACCGGGGGGCATGAGACAGGAAGGCATGAGACAGGAAGGCATGAGACAGGAAGGCATGAGACCGGGGGGGCATGAGACCGGGGGGGCATGAGACAGGAAGGCATGAGACCGGGGGGCATGAGACCGGGGGGGCATGAGACAGGAAGGCATGAGACCGGGGGGCATGAGACCGGGGGGGCATGAGACCGGGGAGCATGAGACCGGGGGGCATGAGACCGGGGGGCATGAGACCGGGGGGCATGAGACCGGGGGGCATGAGACCGGGGGGCATGAGTCCGGGGGGCATGAGACCGGGGGGGCATGAGACAGGAAGGCATGAGACCAGGGGGCATGAGACCGGGGGGGCATGAGACCGGGGAGCATGAGACAGGAAGGCATGAGACAGGAAGGCATGAGACAGGAAGGCATGAGACCGGGGGGCATGAGACCGGAGGGCATGAGACCGGGGGGGCATGAGACCGGAGGGCATGAGACCGGGGGGGCATGAGACCGGGGGGGCATGAGACCGGAGGGCATGAGACTGGGGGGCATGAGACAGGAAGGCATGAGACAGGAAGGCATGAGACAGGAAGGCATGAGACCGGGGGGCATGAGACCGGGGGGCATGAGAGGTGGAAATGAGACAGGGGACATGAGATGGGACAGGTGGAAAAGCAAAGAACCGATTCGATATCTGGCCCTGACTCCAAACCAGCACCAGAACTGGCTCGGTGGAGAAGACATATCAGTGGTGTAGTCTAGTTATTTCGGAACTACACATAGCTGAATTAACACAACTGTCATGCATTTCTATCAGCATCAGATTCACTGTGTTCACTCAGAAGGAATCACTGCACATGAGGTAGAGGGGGGGGGGGGTACTTTTAATGACATTATGAGCATGTTAAGAGGCTAAAAACACATTTATAACTTGCCCTGTTTAAGCCTGTTGGGTGCTAACGCTAGCAGGAGGATAACTCTGTGTAGGTGTGTATAACTCAGCCATGAAAACGCCATCTCTACCTTGTTAGCCGGTTCCTGATTGGCCGGATGTGTCCAGTGCCGTGAAGCAATTCCTTAAATTCCTTACATTGCAATTACAATTCCTTACTTAGAGAACTGGCGAGTAGAACCGGCACCTGGTTAGCCTTGGTGGAAAAGACATATCTGATCTAAGAATTAGCTGGATCTGATATCTCGACCCCCATTCAACTCGGAAAAAAGTCATGCAACCATTCCAAGGACTCCGAAGCTGTTCAGGGTAAATAAAGCTAAAAAAAACAAAACTGCGTAGTTCCCCTTTAATGATTGCACAGAGAATGCCGGCCCAGTATACTGTGTTGTTGTTCCTTACAGATGGGGCACCTTTATGGCCAAAATGTTTGGTATGTCACTAATTCTTGACCTTAGTGCGTGGATGGCGTATACCTGCGTGCGTATGATGTGCACCTGTGGTCCATCTGGGATTAACTGTTACTGGAAATGCGTCGCTGTGTTAAAGTACGTCTACGTGTGAGTTTTGCAGATGTACATGTGCTAAATCTGTGGACGAAAACGTTGCTTTGCAGTTTTGTGACATGCAACTAGAAAGTCCGAGCCATGCAACAATATTCTCTGAGATCCAGTCTGTTTGTAGCGTATCTGCAGCTGATCCAAGAGGCTTTTAAAAGACTTCATTTAGAACAGAAGAAGTTAATAAGTCATGTTCTTGTTGTTTTTGCGACCAGGCAACCTTCAAAGGCTGGATGGATATCATGTACGCAGCGGTGGATTCACGAGCCGTAAGTTCAAGAGTGTGTGTGTGTGTGTGTGTGTGTGTGTGTGTGTGTGTGTGTGTGTGTGTGTGTGTGTGTCCGAATATTTCTTTCAACATTTTTGTAACTTCTTTTTGTCTTTTTTTCAAAACGTCCATCATTTTTCTTGACATTTTAGCTACTTTTTTTGCTGTGTGTGTGTGTGTGTGCTTGTGTGTGTGTGTGTGTGTGTGTGTGTGTGTGTGTGTGTGTGCTGCCCTGGCCAAGAGTGTAGCTATGTTTATTTATTTTTTAATATTTATTACTCTATTTATTTTCTGACTTGTTTCGTATTTCTTTCAACATTTTTGTAACTTCTTTTGTCTTTTTTCAAAACTTTTGTCATTTTTCTTGACATTTTAGCCACTTTTTTTGCTGTGTGTGTGTGTTTGTGCGTATGTGTGTGTGTGTGTGTTTGTGCGTATGTGTGTGTGTGTGTGTGTGTGTGTGTGTGTGTGTGTGTGTGTGTGTGTGTGTGTGTCGCTGCCCCAGCCAACCCCAGGGGTACGAGATAGTCGGGAATAAAGAAAGTGCGTGATGGTTACCCTCATTAACAATAACGATTTCTCTGTGTGTGTGTGTGTGTGTGTGTGTGTGTGTGTGTCTGTCTGTGTGTGTGTGTGTGTGTGTGTGTGTCTGTCTGTCTGTCTGTGTGTGTGTGTGTGTGTGTGTGTGTGTGTGTGTGTGTGTGTCTGTCTGTCTGTCTGTGTGTGTCTGTGTTCAGGTGGAGGAGCAGCCTATCAAGGAGGTCAATCTGTACATGTACCTGTACTTTGTCATCTTCATCATCTTCGGCTCCTTCTTCACCCTCAATCTCTTCATCGGTGTCATCATCGATAACTTCAACCAGCAGAAGCGAAAGATGAGTACCAGAGCAGAAACAAATCGCACAACAACACAACACATCGCTGCGTCTATTTATTCACTTATTGATCATAGCCGACAGAGCAAACTAGAGATTTACAACAGGACATCTTGTTTTCAACGTGATATAATGCCGTTGCCGTTGAAAATAACAGAGATGTTGCTGTTTTGTTGCGGATCAGACACACACAGGTGATAAATGTTACCTCTGTGACATCATCATGTCAGCTGATCACAGGCAGCAGGACGACGTGCACGCTCGCTTTACTTAACCCTCTCGTGTCCCTCGGGTCAAACTGACCCGGGAGTTATTTGGGGTTTTATAAACAATTCTGAAATAAGATTTTACTTCATAATCTAATATTCCAAATATTGTTTTTATCTCAATTTAAGCAGCTGAGATAACATCTATGTTTAGGGAATGCATCAGGCTCTACTAGAACACAATTAAACATGGAAGTGGGGTTAGTTTTTTTTGTCATAAGGTTATAATTCATGTTAAAAATCCTCTATGGAAACAACATAGTGTCATATCCAGAATAATGTTCTGAGTCAGAAATACATGTTTATCACAGGAAATAAGGTAAGGCCGCTGATTTCAGGTAGAAAAACATGTAACTTGTACTATTTTTCTTCTTGTAAAAATTAGAAATGGGTCAATTTGACCCGAATACCATACAAGGGTTAAAACCTGATCGTTTGATGCTCTAACACGCGTGTCAAACTCGAGGCCCGCGGGCCTAAACCCGGCCCCTTGCAGATTTTGATCCGGTCTACATATGAATTTAGGTTCACGATAACTACTGGCCCAGCTGCTTTTTTTTTACACTTTCATCAGCGTTTTTTGGCACATTTTTTCCAAGTATTTTGCCGTTGATTTTCAGGTAAAAGAAATGTAACTTGTACCTTTTTTTTCTTCATGTGAAAATTTGAAATGGTCCTGTTGCCGTTGAAAATAACAAAGATGTTGCTGTTTTGGTTCTTTACTTAGGAGGACAGGACATCTTCATGACGGAGGAGCAGAAGAAATACTACAACGCCATGAAGAAACTCGGCTCCAAGAAACCTCAGAAGCCCATCCCCCGGCCTATGGTACCGACACACACACATTAGCATTGACAGCGGTGTGGAGTAATGCCTTGCTCAGAGGCTGTATGATATTAATGGACAAAGCATCGGCGAAGTGCTGCAAATGCGGAACAATGTTGTGATAATGAGTTCCTTAAACTTAAATCTGCATTCCAGCAGGGGGTTGCAAAAGGGGATTTATTCGAATTATTACGATACTTGTGTCTCGATACGATATTGTCACGATACTTGTGTCTCTGTACGATATTATCGCGATGCTTGTCTCGCTATGATATTATCGCGATACTTGTGTCTCGCTACGATATTATCACAATGCTTATGTCTCAATACAATAGTATCACGATACTTGTGTCTCACTGCAATATTATTGCGATACTTGTGTCTCGATACGATATTATCACGATGCTTGTGTCTCAATGTGATATTATTACGATACTTGTGCCTCGGTACGATATTATCGCAATACGTATGTCTCGATACGATATTATCACGATACATGTGTCTCGATGCGATATTATCACAATACTTGTGTCTCGATACAATATTACAGTATTGCGATATTTTGCGATAGGAATTTAAATTTATTACACTGTGTGCTGGTATTTTGCTGCTGTAGAAATGTGAAATTTCCCAATTTGGGATGAATAAAAGTCTATCTAATCTAATCTAATCTAATCTAATGTAATGTAAAAAACTAAGTGTTGATTACTAAGAGAAGGACGGTCCGTCTCTCCAGAACTCTCTGCAGGGCTTCTTCTTCGACCTGGTGGCGAAGCAGGCGTTCGACATCATCATCATGGTGCTGATCCTGCTGAACATGATCACCATGATGGTGGAGACGGACGAGCAGTCGCCCCAGATGGAGTACATCCTGAACAACATCAACCTGGCCTTCATCGTCATCTTCTCCCTCGAGTGCCTGGTCAAGATCGTGGCGCTGCGCTGCTACTTCTTCACCGTCGGCTGGAACATCTTCGACTTCGTGGTCGTCATCCTCTCCATCGTCGGTGAGTTTCAGACCCCCAAACCCCCTGGCACATACACACACACACACACACACACACACACACCCTGGCACCCCCTCCGGTGGTTTCAACCAGCTGACAAATTTGAAAGTTGCACAAAGTTTTTCCTTCAACTGCCAAAGTATATATAACTGAACCAGGGCTGTAGTCAAGACCACCTTTGTCGAGTCCAAGACAAGTCCACGACCCAGGACAAGTCAAGACCTAAAGAGGTTTGAGTCCGAGTCAAGATCAAGTCCGGGACAGAATAAAAGGTCTTATGCATGACAGTATCAAGACAATAATTTGGGGTTATTTGTTGATACAAAAGCAAAAACAGTGTCACAACACCCAGGATTTGTAAGTACCGTCATTCCCCTGATATCATATAATCTACAGAAAACAGAATAACATGGTGATACCTCATAATAGCAGCTTTAGAAGTGATACTACTACAGCAGGTACTAGTACTGAGCAATTGAGCAATTGAGCAACTAAATGACAATATATCTTCATTCCAGATGTAGTGTAAAAATAGACATAAACATAAAAATAAACCTGGACTCGGTCAAGACCAAAAGCTATATTTGGCAAGACCAGTGGCAGAGGCCGAGACAAGTCTGAGTACTTACTCCACCTCTAGTAGTGTGTGTGTGTGTGTGTGTGCGCATGTGTGTGTGTGTGTGTGTGTGTGTGTGTGTGTGTGTGTGTGTGTGTGTGTGTGTGTGTGTGTGTGTGTGTGTGTGTGTGTGTGTGTGTGTTGTGGCTGATGTAATGTGTCTGCCTCACAATTATCTGCCAACAAAATGACCATCCGGCTGGCCTTGATGTTTACCCTGCACCAAGGTCCTGTATGGTCACATACAGTACCACACACATACACACACACACACACACACACACACACACACACACACACACATTCTTTAAACACACACACTTCAAACAAACGTGACAGAACAGTCTGCAGAGGCAGCACGGACCAACCTAAGCAGGGAATTTAGCTATCAGTGTTGTGACAAGATTGTGTGTGTGTGTGTGTGAGTGTGAGTGAGTGAGTGAGTGTGTGTGTGTGTGTGTGTGTGTGTGTGAGTGTGTGTGTGTGGTGTGTGTGTGTGTGTGTGTGTGTGTGTGTGTGCGCGCACGCATACACGCATGCATGCACTTTAGATGACGAAACTGCCTGGGGGAGGTGAAGGTAACGGCAGCAATCAGAGCTGTCAGAGGGCGGTCCCTGGAGACAAATCAAACATGATTGACCTGTTACATCAGGTGTGTGTGTGTGTGTGTGTGTGTGTGATGGGAGGGTGGTTGAGTTGATGTACAATGTGATGGTGATTCCCTTTCAACTCCCCCCTGCTCATCCCTTCCTTCAACCATAACTCAGTGTAAGGAGACGGATGAAAGATCGAAGTGTGTGTGTGTGTGTGTGTGTGTGTGTGTGTGTGTGTGTGTCTGTCTGGGGGGTGGGGGTCTGGGGTTGGTGATGACAGGCCAGCTCCTCTTTGAGTTTATCATTCTCGGATAACAAGGAAAAGACGGATGAATTACAGTGTTTGACTTGCTGTTAGAGGGGAGCGACGGCTCAGCCCTCCAGAAGCCATCACTCCCGTTGTCATCGCAGCGGACCTGCCACATGAAGACAGAAACATCCAAACTGAGAGCTTTTACATGATACAGCTCGCAGGCGCGTCCTCAAATAAGAGGAGAAAATCTTGGGCAACTAATAGTCTTCAGCTGATCGATTTTTAGTGACATGACTGCAAACAGAATCTCCTGTGCTAGATGAATTCAGTCCTGCAGGACAGCCTCTTAAACTCATATTAATTCAATAAAAGATGAAAGCATGCTGTCGGTTATTATTTCGATGTCTCACAGTCGAGTTGTCGCAGTGTCTGATGTGGTCATGAAATAAAGAAAAAGAAAGTACTGTATGTGAGGGGTGCTGGAAGTCAGATTTGACACAGAACTGCTGGTTGATTCCCAGTAAATTATGAATAAATAGCCTATATTTTAGTTTAAATATCAGCCTGTCAACAATACTGTTACTGTTAATACTGCATAACAGTTATAAGTCAGAGTAGTCAGGTGGACAAATATCTGAAGTGCCAGTTAGGGATAGTAATCACCAGATGCCCCAGAATGCAATATTATCACGATACTTGCGTTTCGGTACAATATCGCGATACTTGTGTCTCAATGCAATATTATCACAATACTTATGTCTCGATACAGTATTTTCACGACACTTGTGTCTCAGTACGATATCACGATAATTATGTCTGATCACGATATTATCACGATACTTATGTCGGATTTCGATATTATCAGAATACTTATGTCTCAATACTATATTATCACGATACTTGTGTCTCAATGCGATTTTATCACGATACTTATGTCTCAATATATCGCGATACTTATGTCTCGATACGATATTGCGATACTTATGTCTCAATACTATATTATCACGATACTTGTCTCAATGCGATATTATCGCGATACTTATGTCTCGATACGATATTATCGCGATACTTGTGTCTCAATGCGATTTTATCACAATACTTATGTCTGATTGCGATATCACGATACTTATGTCTCGATACGATATTGTGATACTTATGTCTCAATACTATATTATCACGATACTTGTCTCAATGCGATATAATCATGATACTTATGTCTCGGTACGATATTATCACGATACTTGTGTCTCGATGTGATATTATCACTATACTTGTGTCTCAATACGATATTATCACTATACTTGTGTCTCGATATGATATCACGATACTTGTGTCTCGGTACGATATCACAATATTTATGTCTCAGAACAACATTTTCACAATACTTGTGTCTGTTTGCGATATTATCGCGATACTTGTGTCACGATATGATATTACAGTATTGCAATTTGAAACATATTGCGATATTCTGCGATAGAAATTGCAATTTATTACTCTTTTTCAAACTTCAAATTATGTTGCAGGAAGGAAAACTTTTTTTATCTGAAAAGATTCATTCCTCTGTTTGTTCATCTCACTTCAATTTTGTTGTTGCAAAATGGGATTGTCAATAGAATTTATTCTTCTAAAAACATATGCAGTTTATATAATAAACAGGGATCAACAATAAGTGTTGCCCGATGGCCTGGGGCAAGTAAAATCCCACGTTGCCCGTTCAGGCATCATCGTATCATAACTGATGTCGTCGTTCTGTTGCCCTGTCGGAGAACGCTTGCTGCATGATTTTGGATGTTCTGTTGGCCAATCAAGATTTTTTGACGTTTTTAAAATGTTTTTTACGTTTCTTTGACATTTTCTTTGATGCTTTTTTCACATTTTGATGCTTTTTGACGGCGTTAAAACCAGTTTGTATAGCGGTTGTAAAAACTGACTTTGGGCAAAAACCCATAATGTTAAAAAGTGCTAAAAGAGCGATACTTTGCGTCCGTGTGTTGACACAGATACAAGACTCTAACTCCCAATAAACAAACTAATTGGAGGATTTTCTATAGGTCTATAAGATAGAAAGGTCTATATGAAGGTGTGTAAGATAGAACTGTGTGAGACATGATTTACATTTCTTTCTTCTTTTTTTCCAGGTATTGTGCTTGCTGACATTATTGAGAAGTACTTTGTGTCGCCGACGCTGTTCCGGGTGATTCGACTGGCCCGTATTGGACGGGTCCTGCGTCTCATCAGAGGCGCTAAGGGCATCCGGACGTTACTGTTCGCCCTCATGATGTCCCTCCCCGCTCTCTTCAACATCGGGCTGCTCCTCTTCCTCGTCATGTTCATCTACGCCATCTTCGGCATGGCCAATTTTGCCTACGTGAAGCGGCAGTCGGGGATCGACGACATGTTCAACTTTGAGACGTTTGGGAACAGCATGATCTGCTTGTTCCAGATCACCACGTCGGCCGGCTGGGACAGCCTGCTCAGCCCCATCCTCAACAACTCCCCCGAGGAGTGCAACGCCAGCATCCCCCACACCGGCACCACCGTGCGCGGGAACTGCGGGAACCCGTCGGTGGGCATCACCTTCTTCGTCACCTACATCATCATCTCCTTCCTCATCGTGGTGAACATGTACATCGCCATCATCCTGGAGAACTTCAGCGTGGCCACGGAGGAGAGCACCGAGCCGCTGAGCGAGGACGACTTCGAGATGTTCTACGAGGTGTGGGAGAAGTTCGACCCCGAGGCCACGCAGTTCATCGAGTACGCCAAGCTGTCGGACTTCGCCGACTCGCTGTCGGAGCCGCTGCGCATCAGCAAGCCCAATAAGATCAAGCTGATCTCCATGGACCTGCCAATGGTCAGCGGGGACAAGATCCACTGCCTGGACATCCTCTTCGCCTTCACCAAGCGCGTGCTGGGCGAGTCGGGCGAGATGGACGCGCTCAAGCAGCAGATGGAGGAGAAGTTCATGATGGCCAACCCGTCCAAGATCTCCTATGAGCCGATCACGACGACCTTGCGGCGGAAACAGGAAGACGTCTCGGCCACGGTGATCCAGCGGTGCTACCGCAGACACCTGGTGAGGCGGCAGCTGAAGGCCGCGTCCTACTTGTACCGCCAGATCACCACGCCTCGGCACGTGGGCGAGGAAGACAGAGGCGAGGAAATGTTCGGGGAGGACGCGCCGGAGAAGGAAGGGCTCATCGCCGCCATGATGAGGGAAAACTACGGCTCCAGTCTGTTGGCGATCGAGCACTCCGAGACCTCGTCGCCACCGTCGTACGACAGCGCGACGCGAGCCACGTCGGAGATCTTTCACCCGCTCGCCGCCAAAACGGAAACGACAACAACAGCCGCCGACACGGCGGGAAGCGAAGCGAGCGAACAATCCCCGTCGGTGGTCGGCCCTGACGGACGGCAGGAAAGTGCACCATAGCGGGAACCAAAAAGCAAAAAAAAAAAAAAACAGATGTGACAAATACGGATGAACTCGTTTTGGGTGACGCCTGTTTGTTCTTTTGTTTACCGAATGTACCGTAGCCGAGCAACGCTGAGACGGCGGCGGCGGAGACAAGCTATGAGCGAGGAACTGCGGGAGGAGTCAAGCGAAGAAGCAAATAAAGTGGAATATTTACTACCTTTAATGTCACGTCCGGTTCCCTGCAGAGAGTCCTGAGTTTTTCGGACTTTCTTAAAGGGAAGCAAAAAAAACTGTAAAGACGGAGAGGGAACCCCCCTCCCCCCCCCCCCCCCCCCACCCCCACCCCGTCTGCGATTTTTTTGGAGTAAAAGACAGAAGCGTAGATGATCCCTTTCCGACCCTTCGAGTCTCTCGTGTCGACCACACCCGAGGGTTCAGAACACTAACTGGCCTTTTATCTCAGCTACAAAGCTACAAAACAACTATATCAGATGTATCCATCATTTATTGTCCAGGGGGATGGGGACGGGATGGGGGACGGGGGGACGGTGGACGGGGGGACGGGGGACGGGGGGATGGGGGGGGGGGGTTGTGCCTTCCCACAGTTGATTGATATTCTCCGAGTACGCCTGGCTGTGAGAGAGAGAGAAGGAGGGAACATAACGCCGGCGTGATACAAAAAAAAACAAGTTTTCGTAGTAAAAGTATAACTTTGTTGATGTTACCAGTCTTTTAATAGCAGTACGATTATTACTATTTTTTATATTTTTTAGAGTAAGTTGAAGAAGATAAAAAAAAAAGCATAAGCAAGCCTCTCTCTTTCGACTTCGGAGTGGCGCTCGCTTTGAGAAAGGGAACTTCCCATGTTGAGATAGATGAGAGGAGAGGGTGCAGTCAGGAAAAGTTACACAAAAAAAAAACAACAACAACAACTTGAAAAGCAACTTCATCTGTTTTTTGTTTTGGCAGTTTTGCACTTTTACGTTTACATGTGCTGTCACGTTATCACACCGTGGGCAAATACACGCTGAAAAAGAGGCCAGGGTTCCCCTTCAAGGGGAACTCGAACTGCGACGCAGTGTCTCGTTCCCCTATCTCGGGGAACCGGGGTTACATACGTAACCCGAGACGTTTTCTTCTGAAAACCTTTAGAGATATCACCAACAAAAAATAAAGGACTCATACAAGTGCATAATGAGATTTTTCTACACGCTTCTCGGACTCTTCCAACAGGTGTTTTGCCCTGGTGGCAAACACCCTCGTGTCCGTCGGTTTTTACTCCGCGTGGTGATTTGTCTAGAAGTCGAGATTTAAAAGTCGGTTTCTTTTCGCTTCCCTTTGCTTTACGAACAAACCGGAACAGAAGCTTCCAGCTGCACTAACGCATTGCATGAAGAGACAATTAGGAGAATGCTAGCATTTAGTCAAGGCTGAGAGATCATCGATCATTGCAGCGCATTCTCACGGACTTATGCACAACAACTCGTACAATACCACACAAATCATGGCGTAACGACCAGTCCCATGACAGTTAAGTTTAGTGGTTTTTACCAAGGGGGTCAGCCTCTCCTCTCTAAGCATAGCTCCCATGGCGCCATTTTAATGCTACGAGGCACTCGCCTGCCGTTAGCATCCCATTGACTCCCATTCATTTTGGTGCCACTTTGACAGCGAATAACTTTCCATCTGAAGCATTTAAAGACTCTATTTGTCTGTTGTTTATTTCTAAAGTAACAACAATGTATAAAAGGCTCCGTTACCTTGTATCTCACGTTATGGCTCTGAGCAGACGTTTTTGTTAAAATAGGCTAACGATTGCGTCATAACCACGCGACTCACTGTTACATAGTAGAGGAATTACCGTATTGTCAGGAGAAGCTCGCACACAGTTTGGACTTAGATTACCTGTAGTTTTAATTACTAATGTTAACTAGCATGTTAGTTAGCAGTAATTAGCCTGTGTCTATGTTAATGTTAACTAGCATGTTAGTTAGCAGAAATTAGCCTGTGCCTATGTTAATGTTAACTAGCATGTTAGTTAGCAATAATTAGCCTGTGTCTATGTTAATGTTAACTAGCATGTTAGTTAGCAGTAATTAGCCTGTGCCTATGTTATCTCCTAACATATACCTACCTCTCCGTCTCTGCTGATTGGGAATGATTGAGATTTATCTTGCACAGCTACCAGAAGACTTACAGCTTTCAGACAGGTTGCTCACATCACATCTACGTCTTTAAGCTCATTTGGAGGCTGCGCAGTAACGCTCAGCATCACCGGGAAAGAGCTCCTAATAGACTTCACTGGTCTCGGTCCAGAGCAACGGGACCTGTTGGTCCATTTCTTTGACTGTCTATTGTTGTTACAGTTAAGTTTAGTTGACAAAAAGTCACCGTGAGGTGTGACAGTTGAGTTTAGACACCAAAACTACTAGTTAAGATAAGACTAAAGATTGTGATTTGGGTTAAAACGCTGTTCCCCATAAGTTGAACGCCTTGTGTTTGAGGAGCCAAAGATCCCCCCCGACCACCTCGCTACGAGGATCTTTACACTCTAATACAGCAGCAGTCGATGTGTTAAATACAATAATAAATACGTGGAATACATACAAAATGAAGTGCTTTACTTTTCGTAGCGATATGTGCATATGGTTCATGAGAACAGCCTGATCGATGACCTTTTGGTTTGGCAGGAATATCGTGCTCCGATATGTTGTGAAAAGTTGAGCTGAATCGACCGAAACAACAAGAATTTATTCTTATTCTCTTTAAAGGTGCTGTAGGTAGGATTGTGAAGATCCAGGACTTAGCCAAAATATTTTAACATTGACAACTTCTCAGTCCCCCGACCCCCCTTTCTTCTAAAGCCCAAAACGGTAGTGAAGGCCGAATGAAGCTTCGTGAACCAGTGTCTTTATTTTCTGAGCCCACTAGATGGCTTGGTTGGTTGAGATTGGTTGGGAATACACTAAATTGAAATGTCTCAGGCCTTTCTCTTAAAACCAAGAGCGCCATCTAGTGGGCTCAGAAAATAAAGACACTGGTTCATGAAGCTTCATTTGGCCATCCAATCCGTTCCCACTCCGAAGGCGTAAAATACGGACATTTGGTCAGTGTGCCTTTGTCGTTGTTATCTGACGGTAAAGGAGACCTTTACCACTTGGTCGGGTGTTGTAAGGTGGAAATTCCTCGTTGGGAGGTTGGTCGGAGTGGTAGATGGGTCAAACACAGGACTTTCACCCGGGAGATATAACGACAAACGCACCTGACCAAACGTCCGTATTTTACGAGACTAGTGGGAATGTGTTGGGCCATCACTACAAAACGGTCTCCTAAGCCCCTAGAATGTGTGCATGAGCAGTGATTGACACGCAGTTAGACCCCCTCCCCCTCCCCCTCTCCCCCGGCCCTGATCAGTGCATCTGAACAGGGAGCGGTGGATTTTTGCAAATCCCACTCCCGGCTGTAGGTGGCGCCAGAGGAGCCGGACCTTTATTTAAATGACCTGCTTCATGTAGTTCTACTCAAACATAGGGTCAGTTTCAGCAAATATGACAGAAAGTTAGTTTTCATAAGTCTTACCTACTGCATCTTTAACCAAAACTCAAACAATTTAATTAAGCTTTGCTAAAAGACACACATCTATTGATGAAATATTGTTCATATCATAACACCTCAGGTTAGTTTAACCTTTTAACAAAGCAAAATAAATGTAATTTAGTGCAGTTTAAGGACCAGACTGCTGGTTTGAGACAAGCTTGGCGAAGGTGCAAATAAATAAACTCGTAAACAAAGTGTGCAACAAACCATCAGTCTTTGCATTTTATACCAACTGAACAAAGAAACATATTGTAGGAATCACTCACAGTTACTCCTTAGGCTTTTTTAACGCGTAAATATTTAATGTCGCTGCATGATATAATCAACGACTTTACTGACAAATCACCCGCTGTCATTATGTATCCGTCTGGTCTCATTTTTGGCTCGGCACACGCAGGATCTTACGTCTAAGTTTTGAGGCTGTAAGATCTTTAAAGGCGTCGAGCGACGTGTGACAATCAACTCAGCACATCAGCATTTGGTTTTATGAAAAGCTTGCGCTGAACTTTGGGTGTTTGATCCGTTATCAGTGTCCTGGAAAAACCTCAATCTTTAACACACAAAACTGTTTCACCCACTCCAGCTGATTATTGGTGTAGAGACAACAGCTCAGATTCTTTCAAAATGTTTCAAGAAACAAGGGCTCTGCCGATAAAGATCAATCCAGACAAATTCTAGCGTAGCATTGCAGTTTCTTCAGAAATTAAATTATCTTGTATAAAGCTATAGTGCGTAGTTTCTGTCGCCCCCATGAGGAACTCTAATTAATGAGAACAACACTGTTGGCGCATCTACATGATACAAGCCTTCCGTGATCACGCACCCCCCTCCCTCCATGCAGTTGCTAGTAGCCAAGGAGGACATGGAGGATTAAAAAAAAACATGACGGACTTTTCAGAAGAGGTCATCCATGCATGTTGTCCCCATGTCTGCGGGGGTTTCCTTCGGTAGTTCCGGTTTTCTTCCACCATCAAAAACATGTAGATTAGGTTCTCCAGTCAGTGTCATTGATCAAGTCCCAGATCTGGAGTTGGTCCCCGGGCGCTGTGATTGGCTGCCCACTGCTTCCTTTAAGGGTGGGTTAAAATGAAGAGAATTAATTTGGCTACAAGTACCTGTATGTGACATTAAAGTAGCTTTACCTTTGGTTGTTGCAGATGCTGCTTCAGACAAACAAACAATAAATTACAAGTACTCAATCAATACATTACCTGGTACTCAGACATTACACTACCCGGTACTCAAACATTACACTACCCGCTACACTACCCGGTACTCAAACAATACACTACCCGGTACTCAGACATTACACTACCCGGTACTCAAACATTACACTACCCGCTACACTACCCGGTACTCAAACAATACACTACCCGGTACTCAGACATTACACTACCCGGTACTCAGACATTACACTACCCGGTACTCAAACAATACACTACCTGGTATACTACCCGGTACTCAAACAATACACTAGCCAGGTATACTACCCGGTACTCAAACAGTACACTACCAGGTACTCAAACAATACACTACCCGGTATACTACCCGGTACTCAAACAATACACTACCAGGTACTCAAACAATATACTACCCGGTACTCAAACATTACACTACCCGGTATACTACCTGGTACTCAAACAATATACTACCCGGTACTCAAACATTACACTACCCGGTATACTACCTGGTACTCAAACAATATACTACCCGGTACTCAAACATAACTACCGGTATACTACCCGGTACTCAAACATTACACTACCCGGTATACTACCTGGTACTCAAACAATATACTACCCGGTACTCAAACATTACACTACCCGGTATACTACCTGGTACTCAAACAATACACTACCCGGTACTCAAACATTACACTACCCGGAATACTACCTGGTACTCAAACAATACACTACCTGGTACTCAATTTTATTGCTGCAAAATGGGACAAACTGACCAACACATATACAGTATAATATATAATAATAGATCCATACTTGACGCCTGTGTATCGATACAGTATTTTCACTGAAATTATCGTGATACTATGCTGTATCGATCTTTTCCCCACCCCTCTCTGGTACGCTAACGATAAACCAGCTGCAAGTTATTTAGAAAACGCTGCAGCTGAGCAGGTTTTTCCAGAACACTAACGTGATGATGCTAAAAGCTTTTCTGCTATATTATTATTACTATTATTTCTGCTAAATTAGAAGAAGAGTTTCATTTCAAATGTGGGGAAATATGTTCTTATTCCTGATTATTTGGATATAATGTCATTTTCCAGTTACGTTTTCGAGAAAAGAAATAAAATACATGGTTAGAATGATTTGAGAAATGTACTTTTCTAGTGCAGGTAAAGCCAAAGTACAGGTGGCCGCACTTTAAACGATGAAAAAACGAAAAAAGAAAATGGCGTTAGCCATTAAAACACGAGTAACTTATTAACTTCAACTTCAACTTCAACTTCATTTATTGTCATTTTATATGTACAGAGTGCATACAAAACGAAATTTCGTTGCATACAGCTTGAGAAAAGAGAAGATCTTAAATAGCTAAAAAGTTTTAAAAAATTAAAAATTTCAGCAGCATTATAAAGCATTCCACTGCAAATTTAAGATTTTGCAGAAAGAATCAGATTTTTAAACCAGTTTGAAAGGAAGCTCTTCAAAAACCCAAACACTGTGTTATTTATTCATTAATTTATTTATTTATTTATTGATTTGTTTTCTGGTTGGTTGCTTTATTTGATCTGAGATAGCTATTTTTTATTTAAGGTTTTGCACGCTTTAGCGGCGTCCAGGAGGAGAAGCGGAGGCCATTTTGCACAGAGAAACAAAATCAGGCCGCGTCTAGCAATAACGGTTTGCCAATACCTTGAGTTCCTAGGACAACACTAGACTTTCCAGAAGCGTGTTCTCACTGTATGAATCTGTGGAGTAATGTCTAAAACAACACGCAGCGGCGCAGCTGCAGAACATAGACTGTATATTATTATACTATTAATGGACAGAGCATGTGTGACGTCACCCATCGGTTGGTGGAGATCTGATATGAGTTGTCGAGTTTGTCGTTACGGGCGCAGCCGTCCTGGTTGATGTGATGATTTTAGACAAGAGGGAGTGAGGGAGGAGAGAAGAAAGAGAGAGGGAGGAGAGAGGGAGGAGAGAGGGAGGAGAGAGGGAGGAGTCCTTACACTCTACGTTACACACTTTCACTGGCAATGACATCATAGCCACGCCCTAAAACACCCCCCTGCATTATCGCTGGTTTTAAAATCAACGAGACCATAATTCAACAAATGAACATCATTCTGTGTTGCAGAAGACTTCAAACTAGCGATTGAGACATAAACTTGTTATGAAAATGTTAATTAATCAAGTAAGAAGTGGGTCACTTTCTCATAGACTTCTACAGAAACCAACCGACTTTTGCAACCGCATGTGTCGCCCCCTGCAGGAATTCAGATAGAAAGCAGGTTTAAGGAGTCTCCCCCTGCAGGAATTCAGATAGAAAGCAGGTTTAAGGAGTCTCCCCCTGCAGGAATTCAGATAGAAAACAGATTTAAGGAGTCTCCCCCTGCTGGATTCAGATAGAAAACAGGTTTAAGGAGTCTCCCCCTGCTGGATTCAGATAGAAAACAGATTTAAGGAGTCTCCCCCTGCTGGATTCAGATAGAAAACAGGTTTAAGGAGTCTCCCCCTGCTGGATTCAGATAGAAAACAGGTTTAAGGCAAATCCGCATTTGCAGAACTTCGCCAAACCGAATGCTTTGTCCATTAATATTTACAGTCCCTAACCCAGGTGCATACAGTGGCGTGAGGCCGCTGTGAAGCAGTGTTCCCGCTTGCTTTTATCAAGATGAAGTGTCAAAGTGCGTTTGTGCAGTACAGCGTTTGTTCAGTCTGCTTCGATCTCAATATTACAAACAACCTCTCTTTCTCTCTCTGTTGTTGTGGTCGCCCGAGGGATCTTTACTAAAAACGCTTTACTAGACTAATTTAAAAAAAACTAAAAAAAACTAAAAAAATAATTAAAAGATTTAAAAAAAATACTATTTTACCGGCACCGTCTGGACTCTATTTCTACTAGATTCTATTGAGAATACATAACCATATAAACTAAGTCAATACTTAAGACACTGCTGAACTCTGCTGCGAGGCGTATTTCAGGTTGCAGTTGTGCTGAAGGGCTGTTTTCAGTAGCAATAGACCCAGAGTGTGCCTGCTACACATGAACCCCAACGCTCCAAGCCATGCTTTCCCATTGGTTGATTGACAATGTGCTTGATTGATTGATGGTCTGGTTGATTCTTTGATTTCTTGACTGGCAGACTGAGTGATTATCTGATTGGTTTCCCATTTGGTTGGTTGGTTGGTTGATTGATGAAATGATTTTTATGCTTTTTGATAATGAACGAGGTTCGCGGCCCCCCCTCCATCACCGCCGGGACTCTTCCTCGTTAAGTTGCCGAACAAACAGCACAGAAAGCTGATTGGCTGATTCTCCATTTTTAACTTTTAAAACGGTCAGAAAGGGTTCAGGTTCACTAAAGTCTGGAGGAAAAAAAGTGCACTTTGTCCCGTCAACAGATGCTTCTTTTACAATAGTGCCATGGATGTATAATCAAACCTGGAGACAGCGTTGGAGGCGGAGCTCCGATCATTCCTACGAGAGTTGCTCCTTGGTGCATGAAGCCCAAAACGGCCCGGATGATCGCCACTGCTTCTGCACCTTGGGGCCCATAAAGCAGGTCAACGCATTCTCATGGGGTTGGACGATATTCTCTATGTTTGTAAGGAAACTTACGCAAACCACTTTGTATGATGTCCTACAAAAATAGGTGACCGCCGGTTGGTCACCTGATGACGGCTACAGAGCTCCGTAAGGTGCCGGTCGTACTAGCGGCCGTTGGTAGTTGAGGTTAGCCGACAAAAAGTGACCCAAAACGTCTAAGTTTAGGAAAAAGATTGTGGTTATGGAACAAACACACATTTCCTGGGTGAAAGTCTTTTGTTTTCCCCAGGAAGTGAACTCCGCCCCCCTCCAGCTTAAAAACCCCGTGATTTATGACTTAAACATCGAACCCGGCGTCCTCACTGCGCGGGCCACAACGCTGTCAGACAGCAGCAATCAGTGAGGTGCACACAGTAATAAATGCGTGAAATACATACAAATTACATGCTTTACTTTTCGTAGCGAAAGGTTTTATGTTTTATTGGCATTTCTTTAAACCAATCACAGTCGTCTTGGGCGGACGGAATAACGGCGCCACGGCAAAATAGCCTCTGGAAGGAAGTTGTTTTGGTGGAACATGTGTACGTTCAGAAGTAGTTTTACTCGTCAACAGAGACTCAGATTGGACAGATAGTCTAGCTAGCTGTCTGGATTTACCCTGCAGAGACCTGAGGACCAGGTAGCCATAGTCCTCAGATTGGACAGATAGTCTAGCTAGCTGTCTGGATTTACCCTGCAGAGATCTGAGGACCAGGTAACCATAGTACTCAAATTGGACAGGTAGTCTAGCTAGCTGTCTGGATTTACCCTGCAGAGATCTGAGGACCAGGTAACCATAGTCCTCAGATTGGACAGATAGTCTAGCTAGCTGTCTGGATTTACCCTGCAGAGATCTGAGGACCAGGTAACCATAGTCCTCAGATTGGACAGATAGTCTAGCTAGCTGTCTGGATTTACCCTGCAGAGATCTGAGGACCAGGTAACCATAGTCCTCAGAAATCAGCCGCAGGTTAGAGCGCCGACACAGAGACAGAGGACGGGGACGGACATCCGGCGTAATTGCCGGTGGCACCGAGGCAATCCCTGAAGAAAATGTCGTTGATAAAGACTAACTTGAACGGGGATTAACATAACTAAGCGTCGCTTTTAGACTTGTCAAATGTTATCGGACAGAATCGATCAAATTCTGACATTTTTCAGGGGTTGTGACGCTCAAAGAAATGTGTCCACTGATTTACAGGCGCCACTTTCGCCATGTTACTCTATGCGGAAAAGTCCTATTGGTTCAGAGGGCATCACATTACGGACACGGAAGTCGCAATTCCACCTTTTGGCCGCTAAGATGGAGTTTGGCTTCAAAGCCCAGCGCACTTGTGGAAACTCGCTGACTCTAGCTCTCTTTATACATCCATGTCTCACAATATTACGTGAGTTACTGCAGAGGGGGAAACATGCACACACCTGCACTCACAGTGTCACTTTAGTGAATCTGGACATCAGACTCTGGTTTGCACTGAGCACAAAAACAACAACTAGCCGAACATCTACCGTCAGTATCAGGACAGTAAACTGGCTCAGTTGGTTCACCTGAAGACTGAAAACCTGAACCTTCACTCTGACTACTCAGTAATGGCTGTATGAGGCGGGGAAGACCCAACATGTCTGAGCAGGAAGAAGAAAGAAGTCACTTTCTTTCCTGTTCGGATGTGAAAATTGTAAAAAATAAACTCTTATTTTGAAGGTGAACTACCGTCTTTTGCCCTGAGCTGTGGGTCAGTCCATGTGGTGCTACCAAGGGGTTTGGAAGAGTCCACATTAAGATTTGGAGGTGGGTGTTTTAACACACACTCGGACTGAGAATCTCCGCTCCTTCCTGCCTTCTCTTACGCGTTTCAACAACCAAAAGCTGCTTCGTCACCTTCAAAACAACGCGACAAACATCTACCGAACCAACATGGAGGAAATGCACAGAAAACGAGTTTCATTGTTCATTATTATTATTATTATTATTATTACTATTGTTACTAGTAACTGTGTGATAAATGCAATACAACAGTTATGTAAACAGGCATTGAGTGATGCTGTACCTTCTTTGCAGTATGAGGATAATTAACCATGATGTTTTTACTGTTTTCGTCGTCATGGGTTGGTTTTTGTTTTCCAGGCGTCCTCTCACTGCTTAAACCACCCTCGCCCCGTTTACACCGCAACTGGTTTCACAACGGGTGTCAAACTGGTTTCGCCAGGTCTTTCGGATTCATATCAGTCCCCCCGTCCCTCCCAGAAAACCTCATATCTCGAGAAAGTTGCCTTTTTGCAGGACACAGAGGGGAGAAGACTGTTGAATGTTTCCCGTCCTGACGCCAAGAGAGCAAGAAAACAGCGAAGACATTTAAAAAAGAAATCATGCATAGCGTCCCTTTAAATTTTACATGAAAAAGAAACCCTTCACACTCCAAATTTGAGGGTTTTTCTCCCTAATACTATTTTTAAAATGTGTAATGTTCGATATATTTTTTAAAGTAACTCACGAGTTACAAGATTTTCCTAACTCGGTTTCGGCGACCGTTGGCCAAACCCGGTGAAACCGATCGGTGTAAAGGAGGCGGAAGCCGTGCCTCAGTGACCCCACCTTGGTGTTTTAGAGACAATAATAATAATGATTATGATATGGTTATATATATAATATATATATAAATATATATCTTTTTAGAACTTTGAGTTGAAATACTTTTTAGTACTTTGCAAATACATGTCTCTGTATATAAAACAAAAGCCTCCTGTAATAAACGAGAACAAAATTTAATACTGAATCTGTTGTGGTGGTTTTATTTCGATGAGTTTCAGCTTTGAAATATCGAGTTTGTTTACAGTGTTTTGGAAGAAAGACGGAGACAGAACGATAGAAGGAAAGAAAGAACGACAGAAAGACAGACAGATAGAAAGAGAACGACAGAAAGAGACAAATAGAAAGATAGAAGGAAAAAGAATGACAGAAAAACAGAAAGACAGACTGAAAGAAAGAACGGCAGAGACAGAAAGAATGGCAGAAAGATAGAAAGACAGATAGAAAGATAGAAGAAAAGACAGAGACAGAAAGAACGACAGAAAGACAGAATGGCCGAAAGACAATCAAACAGAAAGACAGAGACAAATAGAAAGAAAGAACGACCGAAAGAGACAGACAGAAGGAAAGACAAAGACAGAATGACAGAAAGAGACAAAAAGACGGACAGAGATAGAAGGAAAGAAAGAAAGACAGACAGAAAGAAATAATCACAATAGTCAAAGCATTACTGTAAAAAATCCTAATAGTACAGTAAACTACTGTATTTTACTTTTTATCTTATGTTGTGTTTAATTGTTTTGTATTTTACAATGAATACATAAAATACTGGAAATGTTATCCCCTCTCATTCCCCCTGCTCTGGCGTTTCCCCCTCTCATTCCCCCCTGCTCTGGCGTTTCCCCCTCTCATTCCCCCCTGCTCTGGCATTTCCCCCTCTCATTCCCCCTGCTGTGGCGTTTCCCCCTCTCATTCCCCCTGCTGTGGCATTTCCCCCTCTCATTCCCCCCTGCTCTGGCATTTCCCCCTCTCATTCCCCCTGCTTTGGCATTTCCCCCTCTCATTCCCCCCTACTCTGGCATTTCCCCCTCTCATTCCCCCCTGCTCTGGCGTCTCCCCCTCTCATTCCTGCTGGATCAATTCAAACATGAATACATAAAATACTGGAAATGTTATCCCCTCTCATTCCCCCTGCTCTGGCGTTTCCCCCTCTCATTCCCCCTGCTCTGGCATTTCCCCCTCTCATTCCCCCTGCTGTGGCATTTCCCCCTCTCATTCCCCCTGCTGTGGCGTTTCCCCCTCTCATTCCCCCTGCTGTGGCATTTCCCCCTCTCATTCCCCCCTGCTCTGGCATTTCCCCCTCTCATTCCCCCTGCTTTGGCATTTCCCCCTCTCATTCCCCCCTACTCTGGCATTTCCCCCTCTCATTCCCCCCTGCTCTGGCGTCTCCCCCTCTCATTCCTGCTGGATCAATTCAAACATGAATACATAAAATACTGGAAATGTTATCCCCTCTCATTCCCCCTGCTCTGGCATTTCCCCTTCTCATTCCCCCTGCTCTGGTGTTTCCCCCTCTCATTCCCCCCTGCTCTGGCATTTCCCCCTCTCATTCCCCCCTGCTCTGGCGTTTCCCCCTCTCATTCCCCCTGCTCTGGCGTTTCCCCCTCTCATTCCCCCTGCTCTGGCATTTCCCCCTCTCATTCCCCCCTGCTCTGGCATTTCCCCCTCTCATTCCCCCTGCTCTGGCATTTCCCCCTCTCATTCCCCCCTGCTCTGGCATTTCCCCCTCTCATTCCCCCCTGCTCTGGCATTTCCCCCTCTCATTCCCCCCTGCTCTGGCATTTCCCCCTCTCATTCCCCATGCTCTGGCATTTCCCCCTCTCATTCCTGCTGGATCAATTCAAACAGGATCAAAAATATATTAGTCTCTCCCCGTTTAACAACGGTCCCATGGGGGTTCACCTTCCTATTGCAGATGCATCACAGCGGGATCGATCTACCTCTTTATATATCTTTATATCTCTTTATATCTCTTTATATCTCTTTATATCTCTTTATATCTCTTTATATCTCTTTATATCTCTTTATATCTCTAAATATTTTCTTTTTTTCCTCTTTGACCCTAACTATTAACTGATATGAGTTGTTTTCCGTATATCATGAGTGTATCTACAGAACAAATTGCTCTACTGATGATGCGATTCCGACTGAGCACACACAGGAACACAAGCTGTCCTCTGTGAACTGCCTCTGTGCCCTTAAGCAAGGCGCCACACTGACAAAGTGTGTGCTGACTTGTTTACTTGGTTATGTAACACACACACACACACACACACACACACACGCACACACACAGAGTTCCTCAGCATATGTTGGACGGAGCTTCCCCATCTGTCTGCCTGCCAAAACTCAGATTTAACTCTCTTAAAGGAACAGTTCCCTTTAATAGATTCATATTTTTGTCATTCCGTTATTGAAGCACATATTAGCTTTGTAAAGATATGCTGGAGTAACAGCGTCCTGAGCAGAGAATGGAGTCACGCCCCCTCTGTGTGTGGGTTGTAATCTGAGCTTCTCTCTTCTTTATTTAATTAATAGCCTGTTTTAATTGAGCCATGAATTACGTAAAAAAACATCTATCTATCTGCTAGCTGCCTGTCCTCTGAACACACTGTAAAAAACATCTCACTATCTGCTAAATGCCTGTCCCCTGAACACACTGTAAAAACATCTCACTCTCTGCTAGCTGCCTGTCCCCTGAACACACTGTAAAAACATCTCACTATCTGCTAGCTGCCTGTCCCCTGAACACACTGTAAAAAACATCTCCTCACTATCTGCTAGCTGCCTGTTCCCAGAACACACTGTAAAAAACATCTCCTTACTATCTGCTAGCTGCCTGTCCCCTGAACACACTGTAAAAAACATCTCCTCACTATCTGCTAGCTGTCTGTCCCCAGAACACACTGTAAAAAACATCTCCTTACTATCTGCTAGCTGCCTGTCCCCTGAACACACTGTAAAAACATCTCCCTATCTGCTAGCTGCCTGTCCCCTGAACATACTGTAAAAAACATCTCACTATCTGCTAGCTGCCTGTCCCCTGAACATACTGTAAAAAACATCTCACTATCTGCTAGCTGCCTGTCCCCTGAACACACTGTAAAAAACATCTCCTCACAATCTGCTAGCTGCCTGTTCCCAGAACACACTGTAAAAAACATCTCACTATCTGCTAGCTGTCTGTCCCCTGAACACACTGTAAAAAACATCTCACTATCTGCTAAATGCCTGTCCCCTGAACATACTGTAAAAAACATCTCACTATCTGCTAGCTGCCTGTCCCCTGAACACACTGTAAAAAACATCTCCTCACAATCTGCTAGCTGCCTGTTCCCTGAACACACTGTAAAAACATCTCACTCTTTGCTAGCTGCCTGTCCCCTGAACACACTGTAAAAAACATCTCCTTACTATCTGCTAGCTGCCTGTCCCCTGAACACACTCTAAAAACATCTCACTATCTGCTAGCTGCCTGTCCCCTGAACACACTGTAAAAAAACATCTCACTATCTGCTAGCTGCCTGTCCCCTGAACACACTGTGAAAAACATCTCACTATCTGCTAGCTGCCTGTCCCCTGAACACACTGTAAAAACATCTCCTCACTATCTGCTAGCTGCCTGTCCCCTGAACACACTGTAAAAACATCTCCTCACTCTCTGCTAGCTGCCTGTCCCCAGAACACACTGTAAAAAACATATTCTCACTATCTGCTAGCTGCCTATCCCCTGAACACACTGTAAAAACATCTCCTCACTATCTGCTAGCTGCCTGTCCCCTGAACACACTGTAAAAACATCTCCTCACTATCTGCTAGCTGCCTGTCCCCTGAACACACTGTAAAAAACATCTCCTTACTATCTGCTAGCTGCCTGTCCCCTGAACACACTCTAAAAACATCTCACTATCTGCTAGCTGCCTGTCCCCTGAACACACTGTAAAAAAACATCTCACTATCTGCTAGCTGCCTGTCCCCTGAACACACTGTAAAAAACATCTCACTATCTGCTAGCTGCCTGTCCCCTGAACACACTGTAAAAAACATCTCACTATCTGCTAGCTGCCTGTCCCCTGAACACACTGTAAAAACATCTCCTCACTATCTGCTAGCTGCCTGTCCCCTGAACACACTGTAAAAACATCTCCTCACTCTCTGCTAGCTGCCTGTCCCCAGAACACACTGTAAAAAACATATTCTCACTATCTGCTAGCTGCCTATCCCCTGAACACACTGTAAAAACATCTCCTCACTATCTGCTAGCTGCCTGTCCCCTGAACACACTGTAAAAAACATCTCCTTACTATCTGCTAGCTGCCTATCCCCTGAACA
>CM057258.1:2204864-2247364 GCA_029931835.1 Etheostoma nigrum
GTAACTAAAGCTGGTAGAGTAACTAAAGTAACTAAAGCTAGTAGAGTAACTAAAGTAACTAAAGCTGGTAGAGTAACTAAAGTAACTAAAGCTGTCAGATGAATGGAGTAGAGTAACTAAAGTAACTAAAGTTGGTAGAGTAACTAAAGTAACTAAAGCTGGTAGAGTAACTAAAGTAACTAAAGCTGGTAGAGTAACTAAAGTAACTAAAGCTGTCAAATGAATGGAGTAGAGTAACTAAAGTAACTGAAGCTGGTAGAGTAACTAAAGTAACTAAAGCTGGTATAGTAACTAAAGTAACTAAAGCTGGTAGAGTAACTAAAGTAACTAAAGCTGGTAGAGTAACTAAAGTAACTAAAGCTGTCAGATGAATGGAGTAGAGTAACTAAAGTAACTAAAGCTAGTAGAGTAACTAAAGAAACTAAAGCTGGTAGAGTAACTAAAGTAACTAAAGCTAGTAGAGTAACTAAAGCTAGTAGAGTAACTAAAGCTGGTAGAGTAACTAAAGTAACTGAAGCTGGTAGAGTAACTAAAGTAACTAAAGCTGGTAGAGTAACTAAAGTAACTAAAGCTGTCAGATGAATGGAGTAGAGTAACTAAAGTAACTAAAGCTGGTAGAGTAACTAAAGTAACTAAAGTTGGTAGAGTAACTAAAGTAACTAAAGCTGTCAGATGAATGGAGTAGAGTAACTAAAGTAACTAAAGCTGGTAGAGTAACTAAAGTAACTAAAGCTGGTAGAGTAACTAAAGTAACTAAAGCTAGTAGAGGAACTAAAGTAACTGAAGCTGGTAGAGTAACTAAAGTAACTAAAGCTGGTAGAGTAACTAAAGTAACTAAAGCTGTCAGATGAATGGAGTAGAGTAACTAAAGTAACTAAAGCTAGTAGAGTAACTAAAGTAACTAAAGCTAGTAGAGTAACTAAAGTAACTAAAGCTGTCAGATGAATGGAGTAGAGTAACTAAAGTAACTAAAGCTGGTAGAGTAACTAAAGTAACTAAAGCTAGTAGAGTAACTAAAGTAACTAAAGCTGTCAGATGAATGGAGTAGAGTAACTAAAGTAACTAAAGCTGGTAGAGTAACTAAAGTAACTAAAGCTGGTAGAGTAACTAAAGTAACTAAAGCTGGTAGAGTAACTAAAGTAACTAAAGCTAGTAGAGTAACTAAAGTAACTAATGCTGTCAGATGAATGGAGTAAAAAGCAGAATATTTCTCTCTGAAATGTAGCGGAGTAGAACTAGAAAGTAACATGAAAATAAAATACTTGAGTAAAGTACAAGTACCTCAACATCTGTATGTACAGTACTTAGTTACATAGTAACACCACTGTGTGAATCCGGTAACATATGTTGTTACATACATAAATAAACATAAATAATGCAAATTTACATACAGTATAGGCCTACTAACAACATGGCGCTTCATGTTAAGATACTGTAGGGGGCGCTGCTCACTTTATGTACTTTATGTACTCACTACATTATTTGTAATAAAACCTGAACAAATAATGAATAAATCATAAAAATGGGTTGATGTTATTATTAATGATGATGAATGACAATGACTTCCTTCTTATGATGCCAGTGAAAGGGGGAAGAGATTGAAAATAGCTTTATTTTGATGGGAATATTCCGCTGTATTTTGTTATTTTAATGCCATTAAAACATGCGCTTTAATTGCATTAACTCCACCTATAAAGATTATTAAAATTGTAGTCATTATTAATCCTCATGGCACGTCTGCTCTCCGCCCCAGATGTTTTAAAACTCCTCTTCTTCTGCTGCTGCCACGTTTTTGCTCCTTTCCGAAAGAAGAGGGACGAGGCTGGGGAAAGCTGTACCGCAAACCGATTGGTCCACAATCACAAGATCCCGCCTTTAGTCCCGCCCATGAGTGGATTCTCTGGCTCTGATTGGCTGGGCACAAAGGTTACTATGGACTTTGGCTTTGCTGGTATCCAAGTGTGGACGTGATTTTTTTTTTGGACAGCTCGTAGCTTCATCAGTGAGAGCGGAGGAGCACGTAAAGCGACAAGGAGCACGTACTTCGTTCACGTTTTTTGTCATAATTACAGTTAAAATAGCTTGTTAGCTCGTAGCTACATAACTGACGAATTACATCGGAGAGTTTGCGAAGCAATGGCCCAGAGAAAGACTCCCAAAACACACTCCAAAAAAGGTCAGTACCCTTTCTTTTGCTTCGATTCGCCTGAATGCGCTCCGTACGTGATTCACGTTTCTGCGATTTTAAAGTTGATTTCCATATTGGTGAGGATATTTGTCCGGCAGAACAAAACCAAAGACGTTTTCTGTATTATTTAGACATGTTCTTTAATTCGGCTAACATAACGACACAACATGCACTACATAAACTACAGCTTTCACAGTTGAATCTCCCGTGGTTCCCACAGTCTCCTTCAGGCGAAAGCGCGTCCTACTGGGCGTTTCGGCGCAGTCTTAACCCGCAGAAAAACCTAAAATTGTATTTAAGTAAAGACAGTTTGTGTATTTTACACAAGCCGAATTCAGCAGTGGTGTTCGTACATTTATATTCACGTCATAATTCGTTGTTTCCTTTGAATTTGCGTTGCCACCGAACACGAATATAATAAACTGACGTAATTCTGAATGGAGTCTGGTCTGACGTTCACGCGATATAAGAAAACTGGGCTAGTTTAGCCTTATTTAATTTTTTTGCTAGCTGTCAACATATCCACAATATAGATGACTTAAGCTATCCGATTTAACTGAATGGCTAAGTTTTAATCAAGGGATGCTCTGTGGGATGGTTAACTTTGTTGTCCAGCGGTAGCATGGAGGTGGCCCTGTAAATGAAAGCTAAGCTAACCTAGCTACCAGAGATGAGTTAGTAGCTAACAAGCTTTGTATGAGACAGCAGTTAGTTGTTGATGTTCTCGTGTCATTTGACTGTTTTTAGCCAATAAACTCCCTTCATACTCATTTAGAAACCCGACACAAACATTTTAGGTCATTCCATAATCATAACATAGTTGTCATGACCATTAACATGTTTGCACGTGTGTCCACACACACACACACACACACACACACACACACAGACACACACACACACACACACACAGAGAAAGACACAGACACACACACAGATGCATAAACACACACACACACACACACACACAGAGACGCAGACAGACACACACACACACACACACACACACACATATACATACACACACACACAGACGAAACACACACACAGAGACAGACACACAAACAGACGGACAGACACACTAATGACACACACATTCACAAACAGACACAGAGACAGAAAGACAGACAGACAGACACACTAATGACACGCACACAGACAGACACACACAGAGACAGACACACCAACAGAAACAGACACACAAAGAGACACACAAACAGACGGACAGACACACAAACAGACGGCCAGACAGACGCACCAATGACACACACATGCACAAACAGAGACAGAAAGGGAGATGCACACATACGTACAGTACGGTGTCTTTTAGTGTCCATATGCAAACATATCATTCACTAGAATCATCTACAGTGGTGGTTATGGGAAATGTAGGATTAGTACAACATGCAGTGCCGCTAGATAAAGATAACGTTTCCGAGCCAAACACACACACAAAACCAACTGATTTGGCAACACTGACTTCAAATTTCAATTCAATTTTATTTATAGTATCAATTCATAACAAGAGTTATCTCGAGACACTTTACAGATAGAGCAGGTCTAGACCACTCTATAATTTACAGATAGAGCAGGTCTAGACCACTCTATAATTTACAGATAGAGCAGGTCTAGACCATTCTATAATTTACAGATAGAGCAGGTCTAGACCACTCTATAATTTACAGATAGAGCAGGTCTAGACCACTCTATAATTTACAGATAGAGCAGGTCTAGACCGCTCTATAATTTACAGATAGAGCAGGTCTAGACCGCTCTATAATTTACAGATAGAGCAGGTCTAGACCACTCTATAATTTACAGATAGAGCAGGTCTAGACCACTCTATAATTTACAGATAGAGCAGGTCTAGACCACACTTGAGAATTTACAGATAGAGCAGGTCTAGACCGCTCTATAATTTACAGATAGAGCAGGTCTAGACCGCTCTATAATTTACAGATAGAGCAGGTCTAGACCACTCTATAATTTACAGATAGAGCAGGTCTAGACCACTCTATAATTTACAGATAGAGCAGGTCTAGACCACTCTATAATTTACAGATAGAGCAGGTCTAGACCGCTCTATAATTTACAGATAATTTACAGATAGAGCAGGTCTAGACCACTCTATAATTTACAGATAGAGCAGGTCTAGACCACTCTATAATTTACAGATAGAGCAGGTCTAGACCACACTTGAGAATTTACAGATAGAGCAGGTCTAGACCACTCTATAATTTACAGATAGAGCAGGTCTAGACCGCTCTATAATTTACAGATAGAGCAGGTCTAGACCACTCTATAATTTACAGATAGAGCAGGTCTAGACCACTCTATAATTTACAGATAGAGCAGGTCTAGACCACACTCCAGGATTTACAAGGACCCAACAGTTCTAGTAGTTTCCTCCAGAGCAAGCAAACGTGCGACAGTGGTGAGGAAGAACTCCCCTTTGGGAAGAAACCTGGGACAGACCCAGACCCAGACCCAGGCCCAGACCCAGACCCAGACCCAGGCTCTTGGTAGGCGGTGTCTGACGACCGGTTGGGGTTAGAATGAAGAGTGGGAATAACAGTCACAAAAAATAGTAGTTTGTAGTAGTTCATGGCATAGCAGGACACTGTGCAGCATTACAAGGCCCAACAGGACGTAGCAGGACGTAACAGGGCATTGCAGAACGTGTAGCGGGACCATGGCGACAGCTGCAAACATGGTTTTGGAGCCTCCCTGATCCGAGGAAACATGCTGGGGGAAAAAGAACAAGAAAGACACAGGTGTAGTGTAATGCTGCGTTCTGTTATCCTCAACGATCCGACTCGGACCTCGGATATCGGATTTCTTGCTCGGTGTCCACAAGGGTTGTCCGAGTTCCTCAGGGAAGACCCAGGACTAGGTGGAGGGACGTCCAGCTGGGAGGAGGCCTCGGGGAAGACCCAGGACTAGGTGGTGGGACGTCCAGCTGGGAGGAGGCCTCGGGGAAGACCCAGGACTAGGTGGAGGGACGTCCAGCTGGGAGGAGGCCTCGGGGAAGACCCAGGACTAGGTGGTGGGACGTCCAGCTGGGAGGAGGCCTCGGGAAAGACCCAGGACTAGGTGGAGGGACGTCCAGCTGGGAGGAGGCCTCGGGGAAGACCCAGGACTAGGTGGAGGGACGTCCAGCTGGGAGGAGGCCTCGGGGAAGACCCAGGACTAGGTGGAGGGACGTCCAGCTGGGAGGAGGCCTCGGGGAAGACCCAGGACTAGGTGGAGGGACGTCCAGCTGGGAGGAGGCCTCGGGGAAGACCCAGGACTAGGTGGAGGGACGTCCAGCTGGGAGGAGGCCTCGGGGAAGACCCAGGACTAGGTGGAGGGACGTCCAGCTGGGAGGAGGCCTCGGGGAAGACCCAGGACTAGGTGGAGGGACGTCCAGCTGGGAGGAGGCCTCGGGGAAGACCCAGGACTAGGTGGAGGGATTATATCTCCAACCTGGCCTGGGAACGCCTCGGGATCCCCCAGTCAGAGCTGGTTGATGTGGCTCGGGGAAGGGAGGTTTGGGGTTCCCTGCTGGAGCTGCTGCCCCCGAGACCGGATGGATGAAAAATTGATTATTAACTTATCAGAATCAAGCATATCAATTGTTGTGCAGAGAGAACAGCGATGGATGTAAGAATGGAGTATTTTTCCACCCCTACTGACACTGAGACAGAAATGCAAACCACCACGGCTCTGACCTACCTTCAGTGTTGTGTGTGTGTGCTGGAGACAGGTGTGTGTTTGCTGTAGACAGGTGTGTGTGTGTGTGTGCTGCAGACAGGTGTGTGTTTGCTGCAGACACGTTGTTGTTATTCAGCCTGCAGAAGAAGACGCAAATCAGGGAGAGCTTCATCCTCATGACTGCTTGTAGTTCCCCTTCAAGCGGCTTGATTTTGGAAACCTGGTCCCACATTAACATTAGATCTTAGATTAGATTACACTTATTGTCATTGCACAAGTAGAGACAACCAGTAGTGTAATCATTAAAGAGCCTTTCCTTTATAGCAGTGCTTAAAAAGTCTATTGTTGAATTTTAAATTCTTTTATATAGACCTTAGTGGTCCCTAGTACTGTATCTGAAGTCTCTTTATATAGACCTTTAGTGGTCCCCTAATACTGTATCTGAAGTCTCTTTATATAGACCTTAGTGGTCCCCTAATACTGTATCTGAAGTCTCTTTATATAGACCTTAGTGGTCCCCTAATACTGTATCTGAAGTCTCTTTATATAGACCTTAGTGGTCCCCTAATACTGTATCTGAAGTCTCTTTATATAGACCTTAGTGGTCCCCTAATACTGTATCTGAAGTCTCTTTTATATAGACCTTAGTGGTCCCCTAATACTGTATCTGAAGTCTCTTTTATATAGACCTTAGTGGTCCCCTAATACTGTGAGATAGAACAAACAAGTGTCAAGGGTATTTGGTGGGCTATTCTGTCCTCTGGCATTTCAAACACACACACACACACAGACCGTGTCCCTGGTTTGTCAGCTCTAATAATAGTGGGGATCAGGTTCTGGACTAACAGTGGACTGTAGAGGACCTCTCTCTTTCTCCTGCTTCACTCACACACTTTCTGTCCTCGTCCTCGCGCGCTACTTTCCTCTTTCAACCATCAAAACTTAGGAATATTCATTGATTTAATTACTTGTACTTTTTATACTTTTTGTAAAGTACTTTGTCATGTTTTTTGGACAGTTTTAAATACTTTTGGTGCTTCCAATTAGTCTTTTTTCAATCTGGTTTTATCATATTCTGAAATTAATATTCTAAATTCATTTTAATGGCGGTTTAGTGTGCAGCACACAGTGTGTGTGTGTCTGCCATCTGGCCTGGTTCTGGCCTGGTTCTGGCCTGGTTCTGGCCTGGTTCTGGCCCGGCTCGGCCCTGTTTTGGGGGGTTTTGGCTGAGATCGGAGACGGTCCATGCAGCGCTACCGACATTATGGCTCCTCCTCCCCCTCCTCCGCTCCCGTAGAGGAGATCCACGCCGAAGAGGAAGAGGAGGATGTGTTCACCGAAGAGGAGGTGTATGGAGGAGGAGGCGGAGCCGCTGATGCAGGAGGAGGCGGAGCCTGCGGTGCAAGAGACAGGTAGGGGTTGGAGAAAAAATCAATACGGCATCGTATCGCGATATTTTCAGTGGTAATACTGTATCGATACACAGGCGCCAAATATCTGTTATTATATATAACAGGGGTCTTCAACGTTTTCCAGGCCAAGGACCCCCAAACTGATGGCGAGATGGAGCGGGGACCCCCTAATTATATATATATATATTGTATAAAATTGTGTTATATCAAACTGGTCCTATAGTGCCATGTGTAAATGTACCTTGTTATTGTGCATTCAATACTAAGATACTCAAATAATACACAGGTTCATATATTCATGTTTTTATTTTAAACATGTGCGAGGCACAGTGAGTAGGGTGGCCATGCCATTGCCATTTATAAACATAACATAACACAATAAACGGATACCTGCCAAGATCAACAATGGCTGTCAATTGCATGTAATCATGCATAAAAGCTATTCAAATGGACATTTTTAAAACATAAATGTGAAAAGGAAAATAAGTGATGCTTGTTAGTGCCACTGGCATGCATAAACCTGTTATATTGCATACAATACTGAACTATTAACATAACTGACAGTCTCTGATTGAAAATTGCAGGGATGGGGGGGGGGGGGGGGGGATATAAAAAAAAAGTCTAATCAACCAAAACTTTCGCGACCCCCTTGCAGTACCTCCGCGGACCCCCGAGGGTTCACGGACCCCCTGTTGAAGACCCCTGATATATAATATAT
The DNA here is from genome assembly GCA_029931835.1 of Etheostoma nigrum. Lineage (NCBI taxonomy): Eukaryota > Metazoa > Chordata > Actinopteri > Perciformes > Percidae > Etheostoma > Etheostoma nigrum. The sequence continues at coordinate 2,212,876 of CM057258.1, forward strand.
GTGTTGGTCAGTTTGTCCCGTTTTGCAGCGATAACATTGAAGTGAGATGAACAAACAGAGAAATGTTTCTTTTTAGATGAAACACATGTTGATAAGTTTCCTTTTGGGGACGTCGTTTGAAATTGCAATATATCGCAATATATTTTTAAATCGCAATAATATCGTATCGTGGCATAAGTACAGTTGATTTTGACCCGGTTCGATTCGGTTTTTCAGGGGCTGGGTACCGGCCGAAGTTAGCATCTTAGCATCAAATATCGGGAAATGCATCGTCCTTCAATACCAGCGCTGCAGAATATATTGATTTTTTTATCACCGTCGCAAATATCAGCAGTCGCAGTAAACGCATCGCGAAAGTCTGCGATGTTTCGCTGAAAGACACTACGAAAGAAAATTTCAGCAGTAAACTGCACTTTAAAATGTAACGGTCATTCTTTTTTTAACTGTGTTTTTTTTTTGTGTTCAATTAAATGCTTTTAACTAGAGTCTGACCGATAAAGGATTTTTAAGGCTGACACCGAAACGGATATTTGGTTATTTAAAAATCCGATGTCGCCGATATCCTGCAGGTGAGACGTACAGGGCGACCTAAATTGAGGACAGCTACATTATTGTAGGTGCAATGATAACTTAAAGTCCAATAAGTCCTTTATCAAACTGAATGAATGTGTCCCAGCCCAGGATAGGAAATTAGGCCTTTATGTTGGATTATCAAGGCGGCCCCCCCCCCACTACAGCAATGTCCACGAGTAGGCTACCATGAATAGGACATGATAGGATCATAGAGACACAGCAATTCCTGTTTTTCACCTTTTTATGAGGCAAAAAAGTGACAGTGGCAGGTCCATCCATCCATCTCCGTCCCCTTATCCGGTCTCGGGTCTCGGGGGCAGCAGCTCCAGCAGGGGACCCCAAACTTCCCTTTCCCGAGCCACATCAACCAGCTCCGACTGGGGGATCCCGAGGCGTTCCCAGGCCAGGTTGGACATATAATCCCTCCACCTAGTCCTGGGTCTTCCCCGAGGCCTCCTCCCAGTCCCTCCACCTAGTCCCGGGTCTTCCCCGAGGGCTCCTCCCAGTCCCTCCACCTAGTCCCGGGTCTTCCCCGAGGGCTCCTCCCAGCTGGACGTCCCTCCACCTAGTCCTGGGTCTTCCCCAAGGCCTCCTCCCAGTCCCTCCACCTAGTCCTGGGTCTTCCTCGAGGCCTCCTCCCAGCTGGACGTCCCTCCACCTAGTCCCGGGTCTTCCCCGAGGCCTCCTCCCAGCTGGACGTCCCTCCACCTAGTCCTGGGTCTTCCCCGAGGCCTCCTCCCAGTCCCTCCACCTAGTCCTGGGTCTTCCTCGAGGCCTCCTCCCAGCTGGACGTCCCTCCACCTAGTCCCGGGTCTTCCCCAAGGCCTCCTCCCAGCTGGACGTCCCTCCACCTAGTCCTGGGTCTTCCCCGAGGCCTCCTCCCAGTCCCTCCACCTAGTCCTGGGTCTTCCCCGAGGCCTCCTCCCAGCTGGACGTCCCTCCACCTAGTCCCGGGTCTTCCCCGAGGCCTCCTCCCAGCTGGACGTCCCTCCACCTAGTCCCGGGTCTTCCCCGAGGTCTCCTCCCAGCTGGACGTCCCTCCACCTAGTCCCGGGTCTTCCCCGAGGCCTCCTCCCAGCTGGACGTCCCTCCACCTAGTCCCGGGTCTTCCCCGAGGCCTCCTCCCAGCTGGACGTCCCTCCACCTAGTCCCGGGTCTTCCCCGAGGTCTCCTCCCAGCTGGACGTCCCTCCACCTAGTCCCGGGTCTTCCCCGAGGTCTCCTCCCAGCTGGACGTCCCTCCACCTAGTCCAGATTTTTAAAAAGAGTTAAAAAAACAAGTGGCTGGTAAAAAGTGAATTTAGAAATCCACCTGCCACTGTGGCAGCTGGTCTAAAGATTTGGGGGACAGGTATTAAAAATTTTCTGATACCCCCCCACCCCCGACCCCGACCCCTCATCTGTCCTGGTTTGGCTCGCTTAGGAGGCGTTAATGAGGAGAAGTCCGCTCAGATGAAGGAGGAAGTGCAGCCTGTCGTCCAGGAGACGGGTTGGAAAGGTGTGTGGGCCTGGTTTGGCATGGATTGGTTTGGTTTGGCATGGTTACTGGGTGTGTTTATGAGGAGTAAAGCTCCTTCATACCCTGCTGGATATATGTGTGTGTTGGTAGCTCAACGTGGTTTAACTTTCTTAGGCCGAGTGGCGTGTTATCTGCGTATTTTGAGCCATCTGCGTTGTTTGGAAGAAGAATCCAGAAAGAGCTGTCATGGATTCAGAAAGCTTCACCGTTGTAGTTCGGTGTCGTACTAGGAGGGAGGAGTGAGGGAGGGCGGGGGAGGAGAGAGGGAGTAGGGGGGAGTGAGGGCGGAGGGAGGGAGAAGAGAGGGGTGAGGGCGGAGAGAGGGAGGAAGGCGGAGTGTGAGAGGAGGGAGGAGAGAGAGAAGGAGGGAGGGAGTAGGGCTGAGTGAGTGCAGAGAGAGGGAGGAGGGAGGAGAGAAAGGTGAAGGCGGATTGAGGGAGGGAGTAGGGGGAGTGAGGGTGGAGAAAGGGAGGAGGGAGGAGGGCGGAGAAAGGGAGGAGGTTGGAGAGAGGGAGGAGGGCGGATTGAGGAGGTCGGAGAGAGGGAGGAGGGCGGATTGAGGAGGTCGGAGAGAGGGAGGAGGGCGGAGAAAGGGAGGAGAGAGGGGTGAGGGCGGATTGAGGGAGGGAGTAGGGGGGAGGGAGGAGGGCGGAGTGTAGGGGGAGTGAGGGCGGAGAAAGGGAGGAGAGAGGGGTGAGGGCGGATTGAGGGAGGGAGTAGGGGGAGTGAGGTCGGAGAGAGGGAGGAGGGCGGATTGAGGAGGTCGGAGAGAGGGAGGAGGGCGGAGAAAGGGAGGAGAGAGGGGTGAGGGCGGATTGAGGGAGGGAGTGGGGGAGTGAGGGCGGAGAGAAAGGGAGGAGGTCGGAGAGAGGGAGGAGGGCGGATTGAGGAGGTCGGAGAGAGGGAGGAGGGCGGATTGAGGGAGGGGGAGGGGAGGAGGGCGGAGAAAGGGAGGAGAGAGGGGTGAGGGCGGATTGAGGGAGGGAGTAGGGGGAGGGAGGAGGGCGGAGAAAGGGAGGAGAGAGGGATAAGGGAGGAGGTTGGAGAGAGGGAGGAGGGCGGATTGAGGAGGTCGGAGAGAGGGAGGAGGGCGGATTGAGGGAGGGGGGAGGGAGGAGGGCGGAGAAAGGGAGGAGGGAGGGAGTAGGGGGGAGGGAGGAGGGCGGAGAAAGGGAGGGAGAGAGGGGTGAGGGCGGATTGAGGGAGGGAGTAGGGGGGAGGGAGGAGGGCGGAGAAAGGGAGGAGAGAGGGATAAGGGAGGAGGTTGGAGAGAGGGAGGAGGGCGGATTGAGGAGGTCGGAGAGAGGGAGGAGGGCGGATTGAGGGAGGGGGCAGGGAGGAGGGCGGAGAAAGGGAGGAGGGAGGGAGTAGGGGGAGGGGGAGGGCGGAGGGGAGGAGGGAGGAGAGGGGGGAGGGAGGAGGGCGGAGAAAGGGAGGAGAGAGGGGTGAGGGCGGATTGAGGGAGGGAGTAGGGGGAGTGAGGGCGGAGAAAGGGATAAGGGAGGAGGTTGGAGAGAGGGAGGAGGGCGGATTGAGGAGGTCGGAGAGAGGGAGGAGGGCGGATTGAGGAGGTAGGAGAGCGGGAGAGAGGGAGAGGAGGGCGGAGATAGGGAGGAGGTCGGAGAGAGAGGGGTGAGGGCGGATTGAGGGAGGGAGTAGGGGGAGGGAGGAGGGCGGAGTGTAGGGGGAGTGAGGGCGGAGAAAGGGAGGAGAGAGGGGTGAGGGCGGATTGAGGGGGGAGGGAGTAGGGGGAGTGAGGGCGGAGAAAGGGAGGAGTCGGAGGAGAGAGGGAGGAGGGCGGGTCGGAGGTCGGGAGAGGTCGGAGCCGGCCGGAGTCAGAGGGAGGAGGGTAGGGGGGAGGGAGGAGGGCGGAGAGGAAGAAGGGAGAGGGAGGAGAGTAGGGGGACTGAGGGAGGGAGTGGGGGGAGGGAGGGAGGGCGGAGAGAGGGAGGGAGGGAGGGTGGGGGGAGGGAGAGGGGGGCGGGAGGAGAAGGGAGAGGAGGGTGGGGACGAGATACGTGGAGGGAGAGAGGAGGGAGGAGAGATGAGGGCGGAGGGAGGAGAGGGCGGCTAGAGAGGGAGGGTTGAGGGAGGGAGGAAGGGGGGAGTGAGGGATGAGGGTGGAGATCAGATAGAAAGCAGTACCGCGCCAAATGGACGCATTGTCCATTATTTTCATGTTTTATTTTAAGTCTTTTAAAGTTATCACATGCTGTCTCAGCTAGCGGCTAGCCAAATAAGCTGTTAGCTAAACAAATGTTAGCATCCTTTATTCAGTGGTTTATGGAAAGAGTAGTTCCTGAATAATGGAAATATGTACACAGTCTTGTACCTTTTTTTTGTTGATTTTTTTTGGGGGATTTTCTGTTGTTTTTTTTCACTCTAAATGATATATTGTATGTTTATGAGTCAGGTCATAGATGGTTAGCCCAAGGCATGGTCTTAAACTCTTTATATTCATATTTTTCCACATTTCAATGGGAGAACCGAATGGAAACTACTTTTTAAATAAAACTTTTCAGCGCACGCATGTTGTCGGAAAACCTCGCGGATGTCATGTAGAAAACACAACTTTACTTTGCAAATAAAAGGAACTCATAACACGATTTTTCTGTCACGTTTTTATGTATTTATTTGAGTTTGTTGACTTTGGTTCGTGTACGATGTGGCGTTTTATCTTCCGTCTGTAATATTTTAATAAATCATTCCCAGGATCTATTGCTTTTAGAAAAAAAAAAACCACTTTTGCACCTGACGACGGACCGGACTGCTTCAGGTTTTTATGTTGAAATATTACATCATCATCATTAATCAGACGCAAGCAGACTGCTGTCGTAGCTCTCTCTCTCTCTTTCACTAGTCTCTGTCTGTCTCTCTCTCTCTCTCTCTCTCTCTCTCTCTGTCTGTCTGTCCTCTGTCTCTCTATCTCTCTCTCTGTCTGTCCTCTGTCTCTCTCTCTCTCTCTCTCTCTGTCTGTCTGTCCTCTGTCTCTCTCTCTCTCTCTCTCTCTGTCTGTACTGTCTGTCTGTCTCTCTCTCTCTCTCTGTCTGTCTGTCCTCTGTCTCTCTATCTCTCTCTCTCTCTGTCTGTACTCTGTGCGTGTCTCTCTCTCTCTCTCTCTGTCTGTCCTCTGTCTCTCTATCTCTCTCTCTCTGTCTGTACTGTCTGTCTGTCTCCCTCTCTCTCTCTGTACTCTCCCTCCCTCTCTCTCTCCCTCTCTCTCTCTGTCTGTACTGTCTGTCTGTCTGTCTGTCTTTGTCTCTCTCTCTCTCTCTTTCTGTACTCTCCCTCCCTCTCTATCTCTTTCTCTCTCTGTCTGTCTGTCTTTGTCTCTCTCTCTCTATCTCTATCTCTCTCTTTCTCTCTCTGTCTGTCTGTCTTTGTCTCTCTCTCTCTATCTCTCTCTCTCTCTCTGTCAGGGTCATGGTGTCTCTCTCTCTCTCTCTCTGTCTGTCTGTCTTTGTCTCTCTCTTTCTCTCTGTCTGTACTGTCTGTCTGTCTGTCTGTCTCTCTCTCTCTCTATCTCTATCTCTCTCTCTCTCTTTCTCTGTCAGGGTCATGGTGTCTCTCTCTCTCTATTCCTGTACTCTCTCTCTCTGTCTGTACTCTCCCTCCCTCTCTCTCTCTCTCTCTCTCTCTCTCTCTCTCTCTCTCTCTCTCTGTCAGGGTCATGGTGTCTCTCTCTCTGTCTGTACTCTCCCTCCCTCTCTCTCTCTCTCTCTCTCTCTCTGTCAGGGTCATGGTGTCTCTCTCTCTGTCTGTACTCTCCCTCCCTCTCTCTCTCTCTCTCTCTCTCTCTCTCTCTCTCTCTCTCTCTCTCTCTCTGTCAGGGTCATGGTGTCTCTCTCTCTATTCCTGTACCTCCCTCTCTCTCTCTCTCTCATCTCTCTCTATCTCTCTCTCTCTCTGTCAGGGTCATGGTGTCTCTCTCTCTGTCTGTACTCTCCCTCCCTCTCTCTCTCTCTCTCTCTCTCTCTCTGTCAGGGTCATGGTGTCTCTCTCTCTCTCTCTCTCTCTCTGTCAGGGTCATGGTGTCTCTCTCTCTCTCTCTCTCTCTCTCTCTGTCAGGGTCATGGTGCTCTCTCTCTCTCTCTCTCTGTCAGGGTCATGGTGTCTCTCTCTCTCTCTCTCTCTCTCTCTCTCTCTCTCTGTCAGGGTCATGGTGTCTCTCTCTCTCTCTCTCTCTCTCTCTCTCTCTCTCTCTCTCTGTCAGGGTCATGGTGTCTCTCTCTCCCTCCCTCTCTTCTCTCTCTCTCTCTCTCTGTCAGGGTCATGGTGTCTCTCTCTCTGTCTGTACTCTCCCTCCCTCTCTCTCTCTCTCTCTCTCTCTCTCTGTCAGGGTCATGGTGCTCTCTCTCTCTCTCTGTCAGGGTCATGGTGTCTCTCTCTCCCTCCCTCTCTCTCTCTCTCTCTCTCTCTCTCTGTCAGGGTCATGGTGTCTCTCTCTCTGTCTGTACTCTCCCTCCCTCCTCTCTCTCTCTCTCTCTCTCTCTGTCAGGGTCATGGTGTCTCTCTCTCTCTGTCAGGGTCATGGTGTCTCCTCTCTCTCTCTCTCTCTCTCTCTCTGTCAGGGTCATGGTGTCTCTCTCTCTCTCTCTCTCTCTCTCTCTCTGTCAGGGTCATGGTGTCTCTCTCTCTATTCCTGGGTCGGCCTGCCCTTTCCGGCTGTCACCATGTTGTCATTTTCTCGTTTGACCCATGGAAACATACTGATAATCAAATGGGAGGAATATGTTGCTCCAAGGGGGTAACTTTGGGTTCAACATGGGGGGGGGGGTGGTATTTAAGGGGGGGGGGGGTCTACTACTATGTAGGGAGGCGCCTGGTTATGTCTGCATGTATTGATATAAACAAAAACAAAAAATAATTTACAAAAAACATACAAATTGTCCCCAAAACACCTTTTAAAAAGGCCACAAACACGCCAAAAAAGCGGATTTTGGGTTGTGTCCCTTCCTTTCTAAATGGTGTGTGTGTGTGTAACAAGCATAGTGTGTGTGTGTGTGTGTAACAAGCATAGTGTGTGTGTGTGTGTGTAACAAGCATAGTGTGTGTGTGTGTGTGTAACAAGCATAGTGTGTGTGTGTGTGTGTAACAAGCATAGTGTGTGTGTGTGTGTGTAACAAGCATAGTGTGTGTGTGTGTGTGTAACAAGCATAGTGTGTGTGTGTGTGTGTAACAAGCATAGTGTGTGTGTGTGTAAAACAAGCATAGTGTGTGTGTGTGTGTGTAACAAGCATAGTGTGTGTGTGTGTGTAACAAGCATAGTGTGTGTCCGTGTGTGTGTGTGTGTGTGTAACAAGCATAGTGTGTGTGTGTGTGTGTGCTGTGTGTAACAACCATAGTGTGTGTGTGTGTGTGTGTGTATAACAAGCATAGTGTGTGTGTGTGTGTGTGTGCTGTGTGTAACAACCATAGTGTGTGTGTGTGTGTGTGTATATAACAAGCATAGTGTGTGTGTGTGCTGTGCACACTAGGATCATTTCACTAATTCTCTGTTAAAATAACAATGAAATGCTGCGTTATTGACTTTAGAGGTTGTTGTTGGTCAATGGCGCAATCACTTCACACCGCCTCAAGATAGCAAAACTCCCAGAATGCACCTGAACACACCTCCCTGTAACACCAGCACGCCCAGAATGCACCTGAACACACCTCCCTGTATGACCAGCATGTCCACAATGCACCTGAACACACCTCGCTGTAACACCAGCACGCCCAGAATGCACCTGAACACACCTCCCTGTAACACCAGCACACCCAGAATGCACCTGAACACACCTCCCTGTATGACCAGCACGCCCAGAATGCACCTGAACACACCACCCTGTAAGACCAGCACGCCCAGAATGCACCTGAACACACCTCCCTGTAACACCAGCACACCCAGAATGCACCTGAACACACCTCCCTGTATGACCAGCACGCCCAGAATGCACCTGAACACACCACCCTGTAAGACCAGCACGCCCAGAATGCACCTGAACACACCTCCCTGTAACACCAGCACACCCAGAATGCACCTGAACACACCTCCCTGTATGACCAGCACGCCCAGAATCCACCTGAACACACCACCTTGTAAGACCAGCACGCCCAGAATGCACCTGAACACACCTCCCTGTAAGACCAGCACGCCCAGAATGCACCTGAACACACCTCCCTGTAACACCAGCACACCCAGAATGCACCTGAACACACCTCCCTGTAAGACCAGCACGCCCAGAATGCACCTGAACACACCTCCCTGTAACACCAGCACACCCAGAATGCACCTGAACACACCTCCCTGTAACACCAGCACACCCAGAATGCACCTGAACACACCTCCCTGTAACACCAGCACACCCAGAATGCACCTGAACACACCTCCCTGTATGACCAGCACGCCCAGAATGCACCTGAACACACCTCCCTGTAAGACCAGCATGCCCAGAATGCACCTGAACACACCTACCTGTAAGCCCAGCACGCCCATAATGCACCTGAACACACCTCCCTGTAACACCAGCACACCCAGAATGCACCTGAACACACCTCCCTGTAAGACCAGCACGCCCAGAATGCACCTGAACACACCTACCTGTAAGCCCAGCACGCCCAGAATGCACCTGAACACACCTCCCTGTAAGACCAGCACGCCCAGAATGCACCTGAACACACCTACCTGTAAGCCCAGCACGCCCAGAATGCACCTGAACACACCTCCCTGTAACACCAGCATGCCCAGAATGCACCTGAACACACCTACCTGTAAGCCCAGCACGCCCAGAATGCACTTGAACACACCTCCCTGTAAGACCAGCATGCCCAGAATGCACCTGAACACACCATTTTAATGCTACGTTTCATGTCCTCAGAGGGGAAGACGGCGCCGGTGGAAAGCAAGAATGGAAAGAGGACGGAGAGTGCAGGAGGAGGCGGAGACGGGGCAGCTGCAGGAGGCTCTAAGTACTCCATGTTTACCTGGTTTGTGGTCCTGGCTCTGCTGGGGGTCTGGAGCTCCGTGGCCGTGGTCTACTTCGACATCGTGGACTACGACAGCGTCATCGGTGAGTTGGATGAGTTCCATCATCGTGTCATTTTACAGGCGTGAAGTATGGATCTTTTATTAAATATTACATATATGTGTTGGTCAGTTTGTCCCATTTTGCAGCGATAACATTGAAGTGAGATGAACAAACAGAGAAATTTATCATTTTAGATGAAACAGATGTTGATAAGTTTCCTTTTGGGGACGTCGTTTGAAATTGGGGAAAAATTAGAAGAAGAAAAGGTTATAAATTGCAATATATTGTGGAATATTGCAATTGCAATATTTTTTTGCAATATCGTATAATATAAGTATTGTTTCTGGAGGCGTCTGGTAACCCCCCCCCCCTAGTGTCTGTCCCTGATGCTACGCACCTGTAACCCCGTCAAGGAAGGGTTAACAGAAATGTAATTTCAATTTTATTTATAGTATAAATTCATAACAAGAGTTTTCTCGAGACACTTTACAGATAGAGCAGGTCTAGACCACTCTATAATTTACAGATAGAGCAGGTCTAGACCACTCTATAATTTACAGATAGAGCAGGTCTAGACCACTCTATAATTTACAGATAGAGCAGGTCTAGACCGCTCTATAATTTACAGATAGAGCAGGTCTAGACCGCTCTATAATTTACAGATAGAGTAGGTCTAGACCACTCTATAATTTACAGATAGAGCAGGTCTACACCACTCTATAATTTACAGATAGAGCAGGTCTAGACCACTCTATAATTTACAGATAGAGCAGGTCTACACCTCTCTATAATTTACAGATAGAGCAGGTCTAGACCACTCTATAATTTACAGATAGAGCAGGTCTAGACCTCTCTATAATTTACAGATAGAGCAGGTCTACACCTCTCTATAATTTACAGATAGAGCAGTTCTAGACCACTCTATAATTTACAGATAGAGCAGGTCTAGACCACTCTATAATTTACAGATAGAACAGGTCTAGACCACACTCCAGAATTTACAAGGACCCAACAGTTCTAGTAGTTTCGTCCAGATCAAGCAACAGTGCGACAGTGGCGAGGAAAAACTCCCCTTTGGGAAGATACCTGGGACAGACCCAGACCCAGGCTCAGACCCAGACCCAGACCCAGGCCCAGGCCCAGACCCAGACCCAGGCCCAGGCTCTTGGTAGGCGGTGTCTGACGACCGGTTGGGGTTAGAATGAAGAGTGGCAATAACAGTCACAAAAAATAGTAGTTTGTAGTAGTTCATGGCATAGCAGGACACTGTGCAGCATTACAAGGCCCAACAGGACGTAGCAGGACGTAACAGGGCATTGCAGAACGTGTAGCGGGACCATGGCGACAGCTGCAAACATGGTTTTGGAGCCTCCCTGATCCGAGGAAACATGCTGGGGGGGAAAAGAACATAAGGACTCCGGGGAATGACTCCCCAGAGCTAGGTTTTCTGGGACATGGATGCACATAAATGGAAAGATATAAAGAAAGAGGAGAGCTCAGTGTGTCAAAGGAAGTCCCCCAGCTGTCTAAAACTACTACAGCATAACTAGGAGAGACAGGGTAAAGAGAGGAGTCTGGTCAGGCTAGAACTCTCCCCAACCGGATCGGGCTGTATGCCCTGCCTCCCTCTAGTTTTATTGTATTCTTGATTATATGATAGAAAAATCTGACAACTATGACGACGTAGCGTTGGCCAATCAGAGGAGGTTGTGCCAGACTCCCGCCGTTTGTTGAGTCGCTGTCTGATCTGTCAGAGGGAGAGCAGGCTGCACAGTTAATCAAAATGTTATCGAAATCGCAATATGAAGTAGTAAAATATCCAAATTGCAGGGGGGGGGGAGTGGGGAGGGGGGCATATCGCAGGTGGGACACTATTTTGGTGAAAGGCAAAATATGTGTCAAACCATTCTGAATGAAGTATTGTGGAGCTGCAGAGACGTCCCAGCCTAGAAATTGTGTCCTACAGACTAAAGAAAAAATCTTAAGTACAGATCCTCGCAAAAATGAGAATAATGATACAAAAATGATGATCCTCTCCGATATCATGAATCGTATCAAACTCGTTATATCAGTCAAAATAATCACAATTGGATAGTTTCCTCATATCGTGCAGGCCTTAGCGTGAGCAACTAAAATTGCTGAAGGGTCCCCGCTAAAGGTCTCATCCTAGACCCGCCCCTGCATACAAACATATGTCAACTTTAATAGGAAATAAACAATAAATACAGAATCATATAATCCTTTAATCATGCTAAGCATGGGGGCATTTGGTGCATTTGTTGTTGATAATGCTGACAGCTGGAGCAAAACAACTAATGTGATGTTGTCACTTTTGTTGGCCTAGTTTCTGTTTTACACACACACACACACACACACACACACACACACACACACACACACACACACACACACACACACACACACACACACACACACACACACACCAACGTCAGACATTGCACTATACATTTCAAAAGTGTTGGTTTTCATACAGAGCCCTGCTTCTGTCTTTTTGTGGTTATGACCGTCATATAGAGCTTTCACAAGCTCTTCCTGACAGACAGACACACACACACACACACACACACACACACGCACACACAGAAAGCAGTATCTCTGCTGAACATGACAGAAGATATCTTTATCTTATCTCACACTACTTCATGTTTGAGACTTTTTCTGCTCTTGCACATCATTCCGATGGAAACAAGAGATGAGAACGACTTCCCCTTGAAGAGTAAATAGAGACAAAAGAGCTTTTTTCTGTCTGTTTCATACAGAGCTCCCTGTTCAGCCATCAGCCATATTAACAATGTTTGTAAAGTTAAACGTGTGTGTTTCCTCTCTCTGCGTTGTGTAGAAAGTCTTTCAAGGCTGCATCATGTGGAGAAAAATCAATGGGCCTCATTTGAAACCTCTGCAGTGTATATCTAATTTTGCATAAAAAAACAAAGGAATGCAGCCCTGGTTTTCCTCTGTACTTCTGTTTTGCTTTGTGCTAACTGCATCCTCTTCCACTGCAGACAAAGGTAAAGACTCACCCTGCAATGCTATAATCTCTCATGTCCTCTGTCTTCTTCTTTCTCTCTCTCTCTCTCTCTATCTCTATCTCTGTGTGTGTGTTATCTCTGCACGCAGCCAGAGCGAAGGAGTTTCGTATGAACTTTTCTGAAGTTTTACAAGGTACGGTCTCAAGACTTAAAAATTGTATTTTTACAGCTCTGCATTACGCTGTGTGCTTCCATCCTGTGCCGGCCGTGTTCCCCAACTAGAAGAAGAAGAATGCCTTTATTTATCCCGCGAGAGGAAATTCACAATTTTCACTCCGTTAGTACATTAAACACAGGCCTGAGTGCTATCACACTAATGGAGAGATGTCAGCGTGAGGGGGGAGGAGCGCCCCGACTAGTTGGGGGGGGGGGGTTTGATGCGTTGCTCGAGTGGTTTCTGTTCACCACTCGCAGCATGAAAAGTTCATAAAGGGGGCAATTGCATTTGATATCTTTCAACCCTAGTTCCCCATGATTAGATAGACTTTAATTGATTCCACACACCTGGACTCACATAAACACCTGGTCTCACATAAACACCTCTTTATCAAGTCTCTTTATATAGACCTTAGTGGTCCCCTAATACTGTATCTGAAGTCTCTTTTATATAGACCTTAGTGGTCCCCTAATACTGTATCTGAAGTCTCTTTTATATAGACCTTAGTGGTCCCTAATACTGGATCTGAAGTCTCTTTATATAGACCTTAGTGGTCCCCTAATACTGTATCTGAAGTCTCTTTTATATAGACCTTAGTGGTCCCTAATACTGTATCTGAAGTCTCTTTATATAGACCTTAGTGGTCCTCTAATACTGTATCTGAAGTCTCTTTTATATAGACCTTAGTGGTCCCCTAATACTGTATCTGAAGTCTCTTTTATATAGACCTTAGTGGTCCCTAATACTGTATCTGAAGTCTCTTTATATAGACCTTAGTGGTCCCTAATACTGTATCTGAAGTCTCTTTTATATAGACCTTAGTGGTCCCTAATACTGTATCTGAAGTCTCTTTTATATAGACCTTAGTGGTCCCTAATACTGTATCTGAAGTCTCTTTTATATAGACCTTAGTGGTCCCTAATACTGTATCTGAAGTCTCTTTTATATAGACCTTAGTGGTCCCTAATACTGTATCTGAAGTCTCTTTTATATAGACCTTAGTGGTCCCCTAATACTGTATCTGAAGTCTCTTTTATATAGACCTTAGTGGTCCCTAATACTGTATCTGAAGTCTCTTTATATAGACCTTAGTGGTCCTCTAATACTGTATCTGATGTCTCTTTATATAGACCTTAGTGGTCCCCTAATACTGTATCTGAAGTCTCTTTTATATAGACCTTAGTGGTCCCCTAATACTGTATCTGAAGTCTCTTTTATATAGACCTTAGTGGTCCCTAATACTGTATATGAAGTCTCTTTTATATAGACCTTAGTGGTCCCTAATACTGTATCTGAAGTCTCTTTTATATAGACCTTAGTGGTCCCCTAATACTGTATCTGAAGTCTCTTTTATATAGACCTTAGTGGTCCCTAATACTGTATCTGAAGTCTCTTTTATATAGACCTTAGTGGTCCCTAATACTGTATCTGAAGTCTCTTTTATATAGACCTTAGTGGTCCCTAATACTGTATCTGAAGTCTCTTTTATATAGACCTTAGTGGTCCCTAATACTGTATCTGAAGTCTCTTTATATAGACCTTAGTGGTCCCCTAATACTGTATCTGAAGTCTCTTTATATAGACCTTAGTGGTCCCCTAATACTGTATCTGAAGTCTCTTTATATAGACCTTAGTGGTCCCCTAATACTGTATCTGAAGTCTCTTTTATATAGACCTTAGTGGTCCCTAATACTGTATATGAAGTCTCTTTTATATAGACCTTAGTGGTCCCTAATACTGTATCTGAAGTCTCTTTTATATAGACCTTAGTGGTCCCCTAATACTGTATCTGAAGTCTCTTTTATATAGACCTTAGTGGTCCCCTAATACTGTATCTGAAGTCTCTTTATATAGACCTTAGTGGTCCTCTAATACTGTATCTGATGTCTCTTTATATAGACCTTAGTGGTCCCCTAATACTGTATCTGAAGTCTCTTTTATATAGACCTTAGTGGTCCCCTAATACTGTATCTGAAGTCTCTTTTATATAGACCTTAGTGGTCCCTAATACTGTATCTGAAGTCTCTTTTATATAGACCTTAGTGGTCCCTAATACTGTATCTGAAGTCTCTTTTATATAGACCTTAGTGGTCCCCTAATACTGTATCTGAAGTCTCTTTTATATAGACCTTAGTGGTCCCTAATACTGTATCTGAAGTCTCTTTTATATAGACCTTAGTGGTCCCTAATACTGTATCTGAAGTCTCTTTTATATAGACCTTAGTGGTCCCTAATACTGTATCTGAAGTCTCTTTTATATAGACCTTAGTGGTCCCTAATACTGTATCTGAAGTCTCTTTATATAGACCTTAGTGGTCCCCTAATACTGTATCTGAAGTCTCTTTATATAGACCTTAGTGGTCCCCTAATACTGTATCTGAAGTCTCTTTATATAGACCTTAGTGGTCCCCTAATACTGTATCTGAAGTCTCTTTTATATAGACCTTAGTGGTCCCTAATACTGTATATGAAGTCTCTTTTATATAGACCTTAGTGGTCCCTAATACTGTATCTGAAGTCTCTTTTATATAGACCTTAGTGGTCCCCTAATACTGTATCTGAAGTCTCTTTTATATAGACCTTAGTGGTCCCTAATACTGTATCTGAAGTCTCTTTTATATAGACCTTAGTGGTCCCTAATACTGTATCTGAAGTCTCTTTATATAGACCTTAGTGGTCCCCTAATACTGTATCTGAAGTCTCTTTTATATAGACCTTAGTGGTCCCCTAATACTGTATCTGAAGTCTCTTTTATATAGACCTTAGTGGTCCCCTAATACTGTATCTGAAGTCTCTTTTATATAGACCTTAGTGGTCCCCTAATACTGTATCTGAAGTCTCTTTTATATAGACCTTAGTGGTCCCCTAATACTGTATCTGAAGTCTCTTTATATAGACCTTAGTGGTCCCCTAATACTGTATCTGATGTCTCTTTATATAGACCTTAGTGGTCCCCTAATACTGTATCTGAAGTCTCTTTTATATAGACCTTAGTGGTCCCCTAATACTGTATCTGAAGTCTCTTTTATATAGACCTTAGTGGTCCCCTAATACTGTATATGAAGTCTCTTTTATATAGACCTTAGTGGTCCTCTAATACTGTATATGAAGTCTCTTTTATATAGACCTTAGTGGTCCCCTAATACTGTATCTGAAGTCTCTTTTATATAGACCTTAGTGGTCCCCTAATACTGTATCTGAAGTCTCTTTTATATAGACCTTAGTGGTCCCTAATACTGTATCTGAAGTCTCTTTTATATAGACCTTAGTGGTCCCTAATACTGTATCTGAAGTCTCTTTTATATAGACCTTAGTGGTCCCCTAATACTGTATCTGAAGTCTCTTTTATATAGACCTTAGTGGTCCCCTAATACTGTATCTGAAGTCTCTTTTATATAGACCTTAGTGGTCCCCTAATACTGTATCTGAAGTCTCTTTTATATAGACCTTAGTGGTCCCCTAATCACAGCCACTAGAGCCAGTCCCACAATGAGCTAAAGTAACGAGTCAATTGGAGAATTGGAGATTGATGAGTCAGAAAAGATGACCGACGTGTGACGTGTTGCAGACACCTCCGTCCTTCTCCACCACATCCTTCCTCTTCCTACACCTCCACTGTTTTAAATGAATGCTTCATACTTCCTGCACTCTGACAGACTGTGTTGTGAGCTGCTATTAATATTCTGAGTTCTACGCTCTTATTTATAGCACATTTAACTGTTTCTCTTTCTTCCCCCCGCCTGCATTAGTCTGGCCTGGCAACCCAAAGGCCAAAGGGTCCACCCCCCCTGAAAAGTTTGAGCATTAAACACTTAATTTCCTGTATTCTGGTGAATTTGTCCCTCTATTCCCACTATTTCTACTTTTTTTTTTTTTTCTGAATCAATGTATGCTGGAAAGATCTTTTTTGTAAAGGGAAACCGATTACAATCCAAGTATAAAAACATAAAGGAATATACTGCAGTAATGCTCTCAGGCATTCTGTATTGCTTTCAACTATTATTCTCCTTTCCTATCCATGAGCTTGTGTGCATGAGTGTGTGTGTGTGTGTGTGTGTGCATGAGTGTGCATGAGTGTGCATGAGTGTGTGTGTGTGTGTGTGTGTGTGCATGAGTGTGCATGAGTGTGTGTGCATGTCACTCAGCCTTCCTCTCGTCCTCTTTCAGGTAAACTGACGGCTTACGACACCGACGGAGACGGAGACTTTGACGTGGAAGATGCTAAAGTTCTGCTCGGCAAGTCCACTTTTCATTTCATTTCCACTATTTCTCTCTGTTTCTGTGCCTGTTTTGTCCGTGTGAAGCCCGACTGATGTGGTTTACAGTTCTGTTCCAGTTCCTCTGTTTTAAAACCATAACCAGTCTTCTTACTTCCTGTGGTGTGAACTCTAACTGAAGCAGCGGGTGATCGCTCGTGTTTTTGTTGTCATCAGCGTGATTTTATCAGTGTTTGAAGAGATGTTCACAGACAGAGTGGCCGCTTCCTGATGTTATAGGAAGTGTAAAAGCAGCTGGACTAACCAAGGGGGTCAGCCTCTCCTCTCTAAGCGGAGCTCCCATGGCGCCATTTTAATGCTACGAGGCCATCACTGGCCGTTAGCATCCCATTGACTCCCATTCATTTTGGCGCCACTTTGACAGTGAATAACTTTACATCTGAAGCGTTTAAAGACTCTGTTTGTCCTTTGTTTATTTCTACAGAAACACGGCAATGTATAAAAGGCTCCGTTACCTTGTAGCTCACGTTATGGCTCCTTTGCAGAAGTTTTTATAAAAAAATAGGCTATTGATTGCGTTGTAACCACGCAACGTACTGTCACATAGTCGACAAATCACCGTATTGTCAGGAGAAGCACGCAGACAGTTTGGACTTCCATTAGCTGTTTGGGTTTAATTACTAATCTTAACTAGCATGTTAGTTAGCAGTAATTAGTCTGTGCCTATGTTAATGTTAACTAGCATGTTAGTTAGCAGTAATTAGTCTGTGCCTATGTTAATGTTAACTAGCATGTTAGTTAGCAGTAATTAGTCTGTGCCTATGTTAATGTTAACTAGCATGTTAGTTAGCAGTAATTAGCCTGTGCCTATGTTAATGTTAACTAGCATGTTAGATAGCAGTAATTAGCCTGTGTCTATGTTAATGTTAACTAGCATGTTAATTAGCCGTAATTAGCCTGTGCCTATGTTAATGTTAACTAGCATGTTAGTTAGCAGTAATTAGCCTGTGCCTATGTTAATGTTAACTAGCATGTTAGTTAGCAGTAATTAGCCTGTGCCTATGTTAATGTTAACTAGCATGTTAGTTAGCAGTAATTAGCCTGTGCCTATGTTAATGTTAACTAGCATGTTAGTTAGCAGTAATTAGCCTGTGCCTATGTTATCTCCTAACATATACCTACCTCTCCGTCTCTGCTGATTGGGAATGATTGAGATTTCTCTTGCACAGCTACCAGAAGACTTACAGCTTTCAGACAGGTTGCTCACGTCACATCTACGTCTTCCAGCTCAGTTGGAGGCTGCGCAGTAACGCTCAGCATCACCGGGAAAGAGCTTCTAATAGACTTCACTGGTCTCCGTCCAGAGCAACGGGACCTGTTGGTCCATTTCTTTAACGGTCTATGTGACTCTCTGTTTGGTGTTGGGCGATTTCTTCTTCTTGTCTACTAAAGACAAGTAGGGTTTGGTACCTAAACAGTCGGTATCAACCGGACCGAATAGCAACACTGATTTTGGCGCCTCATTTCCGGTGCCCCTTAAATGCCTTCTGCACTTCTCTCTGATGCTCCGAAACAGACGTTAGCGGCAACAGAAGCATCGCTGCATGTGACGCTAGTTAACACTACAGCAGCTAACGTTAGCCTAGCGTTAGCTAGCAGCTGGCTTAAACGCAGTTAAAATGCTGACAGCTAAACGGTGGAGACGGGTATGGATGCAGCCTGGAGCGTCCCATGTCATCCGTCCCGTCTCATGCGGTCCCGTCTCATGCGGAGATGTGTCCAACGGCTAATTCAGAGGGTCAAAAATACGAAATTGCGATTAATTTTCCAGACGGGTAAATTTGTGACCACATTTGTTGCAATCAATTGAAAAACGTTAAAAACTGTTAAAGTAACAATTTACATGTACACATAGTTTGCTGATTTCTGAATGTTATGGTTGTGTTGTTCCATATTAACGTAGCTATATCTGATGAAACTTGCATCAGCGACGCATTTCTGCCAACTAACGGCAGGATCTCCTGGAGGGATAACAATGATCTGATTCTGCACACAACAAAAACAAGAATACAAAAATTCTCTTTCCAAGACTCTTTTTATTTTTATATTCTATATTGTTTTCACACTTCACTGGGACATTGCTGCAAATAGCCTACAACTGCTTATCAGCATGGCGAGAGCATTGGACTGTATAGCTCTACTGGCGCTGCCTCGGCTGTCGGGTCTCTGAGACCCGGGGCCGAATGCTGTCGGGTCTCTGAGACTCGGGGCAGAATGCTCTCAGGTCTCTGGGACCCGGGGCAGAATGCTGTCGGGTCTCTGAGACCCGGGGCAGAATGCTGTCGGGTCTCTGAGACCCGGGGCAGAACGCGGTTGTATTTTTCTACTACCGCGGCCTCGGCTGTCGGGTCTCTGGGACCCGGGGCAGAACGCGGTTGTATTTTTCTACCGCGGCCTCGGCTGTCGGGTCTCTGGGACCCGGGGCAGAACGCGGTTGTATTTTTCTACTACCGCGGCATCGGCTGTCGGGTCTCTGGGACCCGGGGCAGAACGCGGTTGTATTTTTCTACTACCGCGGCATCGGCCTTCGGGTCTCTGGGACCCGTCCTGCATTCGAATGCGTATCCTGAATTAATAAAATAAAAATAAATAAAATCTCTGCTGCCACGGCATTGGGCCAGATTGCGATTGTATTGTTCTTCCACTTCCGAGCCAGCGGTTCCATTGTATTTTGTGTTGTATTGTATGAAAGGGGTAAAAAAATTAAAAACAAAACCAAATGCTTGACCTCTGTCGGAAGAGTAATTCCTTCTATAGCTGCAAGTTGCAGCTATAGAAGGATTTTTTTGTTTGCCTATAATCTGCATTTATTTTAGAGACGGACATATATTTTTAAATATTTAAAAAAAACACCAAATATTTTATTCTTTAGCATGATAGTTGATGCGAGCTTTTACTTTGAAAAGTAAGAGAGATTGTATTTTAATCCAGATGCAAGCTTTTATTTTGAAAAGTAGAAACTCGGGGACGGCAGAAGGATTTTTTTAGTTTGCCTATAATCTGCATTTATTTTATAGACGGACATATATTTTAAATGTTTTTTTTCATCAGTATGATAGTCTGCTTTTATCTTGTAGACATATGTATTCATTTGTATGATTGCCGTTATTGTTTAGTTAAAAAAAAAAATATAGGCTATATATTAAAAGTATTTTATTAATTAGCATGATAGTTGACGCAGGCTTATTTTATTCCAGAAATTTATCTTGTCAACACAACCATAACATTCAGAAATCAGCAAACTATATGTATGGCAAAATTGTTACTTTAACAGTTTTTAACGTTTTTCAATTGATTGCAACAAATGTGGTCACGAATTTACCCGTCTGGAAAATTATTCGCGATTTCGTATTTTTGACCCTCTGAATTTGCCGTTGGACACACCTCCGCATGAGACGAGACCGCATGAGACGGGACGGATGACATGGGACGCTCCAGGCTGCATCCATATACTCTTGAAACGGTGTAAAGAGTGTCTGTATTTCACTGGAGAGGCTTCCAACAGCGGGATGTTGAGCAGTGTGCAGCTGCCGTTGCGTTCACTTGTTGTTGTTCAACCTAGCAAGCCTAGTGGTGCATTCAAAGTTCTTGTAAAATACCCTTTTCCTACGTTGTTTTTGTTTAAAGTGCTCATATTAGCTAGCCCTGTTTATGCTGTGTTATATTTTTCTGATTTGTTTGGTTTTTATTCATTATTTGATGAATAATTATTCATATTTAATGCTCAGATGCAGCCTGTTATGAACACTACTCAGGCGTATTCATGGTCAATGTCGTTGTAAGAATGTGGTTGTTGTTACACGTGCTGTCCACTAGGGGGACTTCCAACGTTAGCCTGGCTTGAAGGGGTCTACGTTGGAGCTGTAATCGGGTCTTAGAAGTTAGAAGTTACCCGACAAGCCCCGAGCCCGACAGAACCTGAAGTTAACTTTTTGGATTTAAAATCCACCTGCACGGTTTGATAAAGTACTTATTGGTCTATAACTTATCATTGCACCTTTTGTGTGTGTGTGTGTGTGTGTGTGTGTGTGTGTGTGTGTGTGTGTGTGTGTGTGTGTGTGTGTGTGTGTGTGTGTGTGTGTGTGTGTGTGTGTGTGTGTGTGTGTGTGTGTGTGTGTGTGTGTGTGTGTGTGTGTGTGTGTGTGTGTGTGTGTGTGTGTGTGTGTGTGTGTGTGTGTGTGTGTGTGTGTGTGTGTGTGTGCGCTAAAATGTTTACATGTCGGCAGGATTGAACAAGGAAATGAATTTGACCCGTTCTCACTCCTGATTGGTCGGTGGCTGCACGTGGGACTGACTGCTGGGATTGTCGCGAGTAATGAAAATGCGATAGGGCGCCCCGGCTGTCAATCAACGTCTTCCAGTGATGCTGGCCCCTGATTGGTCCGGGCCAGTAAGCAACTGCGTGCCCTGCTTACCGATAGTTACGCGTGTGAATCTCTCAATTCTCATTGGCTACCAGCCAACGTGGCAGGTAGCTTGACAGTGTTACCCGGCAATTGCAAAATTCACCCGTATGTGGCGGGTGGGCGGGGCTTAATTTCAGGCACTGGCCTGAACCCTTTTACAGCCCGACATTATTCAAATGTGCGCACGCACACAGCTCTTTTGCCTTTTGTCAAGAATGAGTCATTTTTAATTTTATTTAACGTTCTTTGCCTGAGGTCAGCTTCCATTTCCCCTCCTCGGCCTCCATTTCCCCTCCTTAGCCTCCATCCTCCATTTCACCTCCTTGGCCTCCATTTCCCCTCCTTGGCCTCCATTTCCCCTCCTCGGCCTCCATTTCTCGTCCTCGGCCTCCATTTCACGTCCTCGGCCTCCTCAGCCTCCATTTCCCCTCCTCTGCCTCCATTTCCCCTCCTCTGCCTCCATTTCCCCTCCTCGGCCTCGGCCTCCATTTCCCTTCCTCGGCCTCCATTTCACGTCCTCGGCCTCCATTTCACGTCCTCGGCCTCCATTTCTCGTCCTCGGCCTCCTCGGCCTCCATTTCACGTCCTCGGCCTCCATTTCCCCTCCTCGGCCTCCATTTCTCGTCCTCGGCCTCCATTTCACGTCCTCGGCCTCCTCAGCCTCCATTTCCCCTCCTTTGCCTCCATTTCCCCTCCTCTGCCTCCATTTCCCCTCCTCGGCCTCGGCCTCCATTTCCCCTCCTCGGCCTCCATTTCACCTCCTCGGCATCCATTTCACCTCCTCGGCATCCATTTCACCTCCTCGGCCTCCATTTCACGTCCTCGGCCTCCATTTCACGTCCTCGGCCTCCATTTCTCGTCCTCGGCCTCCTCAGCCTCCATTTCCCCTCCTCTGCCTCCATTTCCCCTCCTCAGTCTCCATTTCCCCTCCTCGGCCTCCATTTCCCCTCCTCGGCCTCCATTTCCCCTCCTCGGCCTCCATTTCTCGTCCTCGGCCTCCTCGGCCTCCATTTCACGTCCTCGGCCTCCTCAGCCTCCATTTCCCCTCCTCGGCCTCCATTTCACCTCGTCAACCTCCATTTCACCTCCTCGGCATCCATTTCACGTCCTCGGCCTCCTCAGCCTCCATTTCCCCTCCTCGGCCTCCATTTCACCTCCTCGGCCTCCATTTCCCCTCCTCGGCCATCCATTTCACCTCCTCGGCCTTCAGCCTCAGCCTCCATTTCACCTCCTTGGCATCCATTTTCGCGCTAATCGAAAACATCCACCTTTATCATCTTAATCTTGGTGAACATTTACACAAATATCAAAATATTTCAAAAGCAAGTACAGGCTGATACTATATTATTTATATATATATATATATATATATATATATATATATATAGAGCTGCAAATATCAATCATTTGTCAAGTATTACTAATCGGTTTGAGGCATTTTTTATGAATAAAAAGGGGGAAACTGGTGTGATGTCCGCTTGTTAAATGGGACTGTGTTCCTCTGCGACAGGGAATTGAATATCTTTTTGGGCTTTTTGGGGGACACTGATCCACATTTTTTCACCACTTTCTGACAATTTCAAGACCAAACAACTAATCTTATTAATTGAGACAATAATCAACCGATTGATTTTACAGTGAAAATCATCTTTAGTTGCTGTTATATCGGGTTGTTCTATCAAATGAACTCAAATTCATCTCACTGTGTGACAAATAAAGCTCTCTGTGTCTGATCAGTTCACTACTTTCATTCAATTTTATAGCATTTGTAGTAGTAGTAATGTAGTAGTATTGTAGTATTACAGTAATGTAGTAAATGAAGCCTGACGAGTCTGAGACAGAAAGTAGAAGCTTGTTAGTATTATAGTAGTTGTTGTAGTATTATTCTAGTAGTGTAGTAGTATTGTTGTAGTAGTAGTAGTAATGACAGGAAGTAGAAGCTTGTTAGTATTATAGTAGTTGTTGTAGTATTATTCTAGTAGTGTAGTAGTATTGTTGTAGTAGTAGTAGTAATGACAGGAAGTAGAAGCTTGTTAGTATTATAGTAGTTGTTGTAGTATTATTCTAGTAGTGTAGTAGTATTGTTGTAGTAGTAGTAGTAATGACAGGAAGTAGAAGCTTGTTTTTTCTGTTTCTGTGCCACTTCTTTAACTCTTTTTCTTTCTCTTTCCCGCTTCATCATCACTTCTTTTTTTTTGCCCTGTTTTGGTTGCTCTCCATTCCTTTGTGCCTCCTTCCTTCCTTCCTTCCTTCCTTCCTTCCTTCTCATTCAGTATCCCTTCCTTCTCATCCTTAAACGTATCGCCTCTTCACTCCTTTTTTGCTTCCCCCTGGTTTCTATCCCTACTTTTGCTTCCATCCTTTCTGCATTCCATCCTCCTTCCCTCCCTTTCTCTCTCTCTCTCTCTCCCTTTCTCTCCCTCCCTTTCTCTCTCCCTGACTTTCTCTCTTTCCCTTCCTGTCTCCCTCATTTCCCTTTCTCCCGCCATCTCTCCCTCCCTTTCTCTCTCTCCGTCTCTCCCTCCCTTTCTTTCTCTTCCTCCATCTCTCCCTCCTTCCCTTTCTCTCTCTCTCCATCTCTCCCTCCTTCCCTTTCTCTCTCTCTCCCTCTTTCCCTTCTTCCTCTCCTTCCCTCCCTCCCTCTCTCCCTCCCTCCCTCCCTCCTTCCCTCCCTTCCTCTCCCTCCCTCCCTCCCTCCCTTTCTCTTTCTACCTCCCTTCCTCTCCCTCCCTCCCTTCCCTCCCTCCCTTCCCTCCCTTCCTCTCCCTCCCTCCCTTCCTCTCCCTCCCTCCCTTCCCTCCCTCCCTTCCCTCCCTTCCTCTCCCTCCCTCCCTTCCCTCCCTCCCTTCCGTCCCTTTCTCTCCCTCCCTCTCTCCCTCCCTCCCTCCCTCCTTCCCTCCCTTCCTCTCCCTCCCTCCCTCCCTTTCTCTCCTTCCCTCCCTTCCTCTCCCTCCCTCCCTTTCTCTCTCTACCTCCCTTCCTCTCCCTCCCTCCCTCTTCCTCTCCCTCCCTCCCTTTCTCTCTCTACCTCCCTTCCTCTCCCTCCCTCCCTCTTCCTCTCCCTCCCTCCCTTTCTCTCTCTACCTCCCTTCCTCTCCCTCCCTCCCTCCCTTTCTCTCCTTCCCTCCCTTCCTCTCCCTCCCTCCCTTTCTCTCTCTACCTCCCTTCCTCTCCCTCCCTCCCTCTTCCTCTCCCTCCCTCCCTTTCTCTCCCTCCCTCCCTTTCTCTCTCTACCTCCCTTTCTCTCCCTCCCTCCCTTTCTCTCTCTACCTCCCTTCCTCTCCCTCCCTCCCTCTTCCTCTCCCTCCCTCCCTTTCTCTCCCTCTCTCTCTCTCTCGTCAGGCTTGACCAAAGATGGCGGTGGTAGTGCGAACGCCGAGTCTCTTGAGGAGGTTCTTAATATTTTAGCTGACGAGGGCTCTGATTGGATGTATGGCTTCTTCACCTTCCTTTATGACGTAGTGTCGTCGCCCGTAGAGAAGGAGGCGGAGGAGGGGAAGGAGGCGGAGGAGGGGGAGGAGGAAGGAGGCCCGGCCTCCGTGGACGAGGAGGTGACTGGGGGGGGCCTACCGGACCCCCAGAACCAATAGGAAGCCAGGAAGCAGAACCTGCAGCCGGTCCGAACCAATCGGGGCCCTCGGCACGATTTCAGCAGATTCTGTTGGGGATTTTTACCGTTTTGTCGCTTATTTGGACGCCTTTTCAATGTTGTTTGTGCTTATTATGACATTTTTAGAGCTTGCTTCATCAGTATATTTACTTTTATTTTAATTTTTACTTTATTTTAAAACTTTTTTTATCACTTTTTCATCACATTTTTCATCTTTCTGGTCACTTATCTTGAAGTTTTTTTTACTATTTTCCAACTTTTTGACTCCGTTATTTTATTATCTTTAATTTCTCATTTTACTTTCACTTTTTTCGTCTTTTTTGTCACTTATCTGAAAGTTTTATGACTATTTTCCAACGTTTTGGACTCCTTTTCAACCCTCTGGCCGTTATTTTATTATCTTAAACTTCTCTTTACTCATTTGGACGTCTTTTTTCAATGTTTTTTGTGCTTATTATGACATTTTTAGAGCTTGCTTCATCAGTATATTAACTTTTATTTTAATTTTTCACTTTTTCATCACTTTTTTTGTCACTTATCTTGAAGTTTTTTTTACTATTTTCCAACTTTTTGACTCCGTTATTTTATTATCTTTAATTTCTCATTTTACTTTTACTTTTTTCGTCTTTTTTTGTCACTTATCTGAAAGTTTTTTTGACTATTTTCCAACGTTTTGGACTCCTTTTCAACCCTCTGGGCGTTATTTTTGTTTTATCTTCTTTACTCATTTGTACGGACGGCGTCCCGAGCGTTCGCCCGTGCTGCCGATGCCGCGGGCCGGTCCTGCCGCAGCCAATAGCAAGGCTCCCCGGTCCCACTGCTGACCAATGAGGACCAGCCTGGTGTCGCCGGTCCAGCTTGATCTGGATGGGAAGGGGGCGGGGTTCTTGTGGTGCAGCGGACCTGACGGAGGACAAACCGGGCCGTCCGCCACTTAAACTGCAGAACTTCTTCTGATTTAACAATGCAGTCACTTTATTGAATTTGAGTTCATTTGATGGTACAACCCAATATAACAGTAAGGGCTGCAACTAAAGATTAATTTTCATTGTCAATCAATCTGTTGATTATTGTCTCAATTAATAAGATTAGTTGTTTGGTCTTTAAAATGTCAGAAAGTGGTGAAAAAATGTGGATCAGTGTCCCCCAAAAAGCCCAAGAGGACGTCCTCAAATGTCTTGTTTTGTCCACAAATCAAAGATATTCAGTTCCCTGTCACAGAGGAAAATTAACAAGCGGACATCACACAAGTTTCCCCCTTTTTATTCATAAAAAATGCCTCAAACTGATTAGTAATACTTGACAATCGATTGTTCTTTGCAGCTCTATAATATATATATATATATATATATATATATATATATATATATATATATATATATATATATATATATATATATATATATATAGCATCAGCCTGTACTTGCTTTTGAAATATTTTGATATTTGTGTAAATGTTAATGTTTAACTCTGGAAAATATCTTTTAAATACCATAACCGTGAATGTTCCAAAAATATACTCTACGTCCATTTCTAAATGCATTTTATTAATTTTTGTAAATAATCTACTTTCGGACTTTAGTTGCCTTTACTTATTTTTCTGTATGAATTAATTTTCCTTTTTTTGGTCCTATCTGTTGTATAATGTTTGCGTGACGGTGCAGTTTGCAGGCTGTTTTGTGTGATGTACGACGCTCTTATCTTATCTTAAAATGTTTTATCAAAAGCTCCAATCTTTTAGGCTGACTTCACTGTCTTTTAAAGGCTGCAGCGGGCTTCGTTTTAAAGCTAGAAGGAAAATAAAGAAGATAGTGGTATCATATGAAACTAAATGTTTAGGTCCACAACCTCAAGTCAAAAATACTCAGACTTGCTTTTTTCCTTTGCAAAGGGGGGCGAGCACTGAAATCATTCAGCAGTCTTCCAAAGTACTTTCCCCTTGTTCTGCCTTTTTATTGAAGTTGTATGAATGGGTGTAGACATAGAGTTGTTATAGAACAACAGAATATTGAGAACCCGGATGCTTTACTGGCGAAGGTACGACTTGGACGCAAGTGTTGCACCGAAAATATTCTCAATATTCTGTTTAAGTGCCTCTCGGTATTAACGATTCCTTGCAATACGCGGCTTTTTAAATGCCTTTATAACTCATTCCCAGCCTAAAATACAACCAAATCAAGCCATCTCTGTCCATGACGGCATCTTTAGCTTGCGCTGGGTAGCCTATGTGCCCCACACAGGTACAGCAGAACTGCCCGCATTATAGTTATTAGGCCACGTCGTTATCCCCAAAATACTATTTATTTCTCTAGATGGCATGTCAAATTAGTACTTCGTGCACCAACGGTCGCACAATAACAAAAGCAGATAACATGCTCTGTTTGTCACATGATATTAGGTCCGGTGTGGTCTATATCCACGACGTTTCACTTCCGGGATTGATCCGATATGTCGATCATGTAGATAGATAGATCCCAAAAAAATGGGAAATTATAGTGTTGCAGCAGCAAAATCAGTCACACAGCATAAAATATAAATGAAATACGTGTATCCTAGTATTTCATTTATAGTCTGTCCATTCTGAGTTTTCTGTTGCAAACAAGTTCCTTCACAGGACTACGTCCGGCGCTTAGCGCCGCCCAAGACGATTGTGTTTGGTTTAAAGAAATGCCAAAAAACCAGAGCCGGTTTTTCTCCCATCCCAGAATGTGGACTAGCCAGACCCTCTTCTGTGGCGCTGTGGAGGAAGGTCTGGCATTGGGAGACTACGGTTAGGTCGGTTACGAACAACAAACGTGAACAGGTGTATGCTAGCGACAAATTAAACGGCTAATTCCGACATTTTTGCAGAAATATGAACGTAAATGAAGAGATTGAGTACAGGGAAAGGATGTACAAGTGTGGGAACGTCAGCAGTCAGCGATTTGATTATCATTTTATTTTATTTTTATTTTGGACACATTTTAATTAGGAAGCTGTGGCATTTGAACTTGACACAGAGTTGTTGGCTTTCATTAACTAAGCTGTGGCATTCGAACTTGACACAGAGTTGTTGGCTTTCATTAACTAAGCTGTGGCATTTAAACTTGACACAGAGTTGTTGGCTTTCATTAACTAAGCTGTGGCATTTAAACTTGACACAGAGTTGTTGGCTTTCATTAACTAAGCTGTGGCATTTGAACTTGACACAGAGCTGTTAGCTTTCATTAACTAAGCTGTGGCATTTGAACTTGACACAGAGTTGTTGGCTTTCATTAACTAAGCTGTGGCATTTGAACTTGACACAGAGTTGTTAGCTTTCATTAACTAAGCTGTGGCATTTGAACTTGACACAGAGCTGTTAGCTTTCATTAACTAAGCTGTGGCATTTGAACTTGACACAGAGTTGTTGGCTTTCATTAACTAAGCTGTGGCATTTGAACTTGACACAGAGTTGTTGGCTTTCATTAACTAAGCTGTGGCATTTAAACTTGACACAGAGTTGTTAGCTTTCATTAACTAAGCTGTGGCATTTGAACTTGACACAGAGTTGTTGGCTTTCATTAACTAAGCTGTGGCATTTGAACTTGACACAGAGTTGTTAGCTTTCATTAACTAAGCTGTGGCATTTGAACTTGACACAGAGCTGTTAGCTTTCATTAACTAAGCTGTGGCATTTGAACTTGACACAGAGTTGTTGGCTTTCATTAACTAAGCTGTGGCATTTGAACTTGACACAGAGTTGTTGGCTTTCATTAACTAAGCTGTGGCATTTGAACTTGACACACAGCTGTTAGCTTTCATTAACTAAGCTGTGGCATTTGAACTTGACACAGAGTTGTTGGCTTTCATTAACTAAGCTGTGGCATTTGAACTTGACACAGAGCTGTTAGCTTTCATTAACTAAGTTGTGGCATTCGAACTTGACACAGAGTTGTTAGCTTTCATTAACTAAGCTGTGGCATTTGAACTTGACACAGAGCTGTTAGCTTTCATTAACTAAGCTGTGGCATTTGAACTTGACACAGAGTTGTTGGCTTTCATTAACTAAGCTGTGGCATTTGAACTTGACACAGTTGTTGGCTTTCATTAACTAAGCTGTGGCATTTGAACTTGACACAGAGTTGTTAGCTTTCATTAACTAAGCTGTGGCATTTGAACTTGACACAGAGTTGTTGGCTTTCATTAACTAAGCTGTGGCATTTGAACTTGACACAGAGTTGTTGGCTTTCATTAACTAAGCTGTGGCATTCGAACTTGACACAGAGTTGTTGGCTTTCATTAACTAAGCTGTGGCATTTAAACTTGACACAGAGTTGTTGGCTTTCATTAACTAAGCTGTGGCATTTAAACTTGACACAGAGTTGTTGGCTTTCATTAACTAAGCTGTGGCATTTGAACTTGACACAGAGCTGTTAGCTTTCATTAACTAAGCTGTGGCATTTGAACTTGACACAGAGTTGTTGGCTTTCATTAACTAAGCTGTGGCATTTGAACTTGACACAGAGTTGTTAGCTTTCATTAACTAAGCTGTGGCATTTGAACTTGACACAGAGCTGTTAGCTTTCATTAACTAAGCTGTGGCATTTGAACTTGACACAGAGTTGTTGGCTTTCATTAACTAAGCTGTGGCATTTGAACTTGACACAGAGTTGTTGGCTTTCATTAACTAAGCTGTGGCATTTAAACTTGACACAGAGTTGTTAGCTTTCATTAACTAAGCTGTGGCATTTGAACTTGACACAGAGTTGTTGGCTTTCATTAACTAAGCTGTGGCATTTGAACTTGACACAGAGTTGTTAGCTTTCATTAACTAAGCTGTGGCATTTGAACTTGACACAGAGCTGTTAGCTTTCATTAACTAAGCTGTGGCATTTGAACTTGACACAGAGTTGTTGGCTTTCATTAACTAAGCTGTGGCATTTGAACTTGACACAGAGTTGTTGGCTTTCATTAACTAAGCTGTGGCATTTGAACTTGACACACAGCTGTTAGCTTTCATTAACTAAGCTGTGGCATTTGAACTTGACACAGAGTTGTTGGCTTTCATTAACTAAGCTGTGGCATTTGAACTTGACACAGAGCTGTTAGCTTTCATTAACTAAGTTGTGGCATTCGAACTTGACACAGAGTTGTTAGCTTTCATTAACTAAGCTGTGGCATTTGAACTTGACACAGAGCTGTTAGCTTTCATTAACTAAGCTGTGGCATTTGAACTTGACACAGAGTTGTTGGCTTTCATTAACTAAGCTGTGGCATTTGAACTTGACACAGTTGTTGGCTTTCATTAACTAAGCTGTGGCATTTGAACTTGACACAGAGTTGTTAGCTTTCATTAACTAAGCTGTGGCATTTGAACTTGACACAGAGTTGTTGGCTTTCATTAACTAAGCTGTGGCATTTGAACTTGACACAGAGTTGTTGGCTTTCATTAACTAAGCTGTGGCATTTGAACTTGACACAGAGCTGTTGGCTTTCATTAACTAAGCTGTGGCATTTGAACTTGACACAGAGTTGTTGGCTTTCATTAACTAAGCTGTGGCATTTGAACTTGACACAGAGCTGTTAGCTTTCATTAACTAAGCTGTGGCATTTGAACTTGACACAGAGCTGTTAGCTTTCATTAACTAAGCTGTGGCATTTGAACTTGACACAGAGTTGTTGGCTTTCATTAACTAAGCTGTGGCATTTGAACTTGACACAGAGCTGTTAGCTTTCATTAACTAAGTTGTGGCATTCGAACTTGACACAGAGTTGTTAGCTTTCATTAACTAAGCTGTGGCATTTGAACTTGACACAGAGTTGTTAGCTTTCATTAACTAAGTTGTGGCATTTGAACTTGACACAGAGCTGTTAGCTTTCATTAACTAAGCTGTGGCATTTGAACTTGACACAGAGTTGTTGGCTTTCATTAACTAAGCTGTGGCATTTGAACTTGACACAGAGTTGTTAGCTTTCATTAACTAAGTTGTGGCATTTGAACTTAACACAGAGCTGTTAGCTTTCATTAACTAAGCTGTGGCATTTGAACTTGACACAGAGCTGTTAGCTTTCATTAACTAAGCTGTGGCATTTGAACTTGACACAGAGCTGTTAGCTTTCGTTAACTTTCTGTGCTGTTTGTTCTGCTCAGATGAAAAGAAGTTAAAAGCTGCTGCTGTCAGGAGAGACAGGCCGAGAAAAGGCTCCGACTTCCGAGGTAAATGGAGCGCACTATTAGTACGAAGTACTAAAATACTGAAGTAATTTGTCATTTCCCCATTGGGGATCAACAAATTATAATTTAATTATACATTATGATACGTTTTGACAAGTAGAGACTTCTCCATGTACTTTCTACTGATGTATCTATCTTTTTATTTTCTCTAGTTGTAATAGACGTGGTTGCCAGTGGTGCAACTCAATGAGCAGATGTGCTTTTTGGCCATATTGGATTTATAGTATGATTGCATCAAAAAAATCTGACATGGATTAACCCTCGTGTCGTCTTCCCGTCAAACATGAGACAAAAAAAAGTTTTGGTCCCTTTTTTTTCAACATTGTTATTGCTTTTTCCGACATTTTTGTCATTTTTTCAATGTTTTTGTGACAAAAAATAAGTAAATTAACTGTAAACAGGTCAAATTTGACCCAAGGACAACATGAAGGTTAAAAAGTCCATGGAGACTTCTCTTTTTAAAGAGAAGTCTTTTATTTTGGAGGGGTCAGTTGTTGTTGTTGTTTTATGAAAATTCACTACAATGTTAAATGAGTCATTTCCTTAAATTAAAGTATTTCCATAACTGTTAGAAGGGTTAACCATGTCTGTTTATTATGTAAGTAAATACTTACATAAAATTTCATTTTTCGCTTAACCTTTGTGTTGTTCCCGTTAACCATGAACTCGTCCAGGTCAAAACTGAAAAGTTAGTTTAGTTTTTGTCGCTTTTTCTGATTCATTTCTCACTTTTTCCACGCTTCTGGTGCTTTTTTAAAACCTGAGCTGGTTTAATAACAGGTTTTATTATTCTTATTCTTGGAATTCATGGTCAACAAACCTCATTTATATCAAATTATAAATACATTTTTAGTTGAAAAGGCAGAAATTATGAATTATTTTAACTAATAGTTGAGATCAGAGGATGTTGAGTGGATCTCAGATGGGTAGATGTCAAAGTTTAGTCTGGAAACTGTTTGGAAACTATTAAAAAATAAACATTCAAAATAAAACACCCAAAAAAATCAATGAAAGTAATTATTAATTTTACCTGGAGAACGTTGTATGGAATCATCCATGTTAATTTTGGACAATTTGGTTGAAAGAAATCCATATTTCTGATATAAAACACTTAGAAACGGGTCAAGTTGAGGGTTAAATTCTCGTTCCAACTTGAATATTTTGTGTGTGTGTGTCTGTGTCTCCCTTGTTGTATCCATCTGTTGATGTGAATTTGACTTATTTACTGACTGTCGAGAGCAGAAATAATCTCCCCGTGTGAATAATCTTCCATTTGATATCCAGCTGCAGCGGGGGGGCCGGCCGCTAGCGAGAACACGACCCGAGGTACAGAAACCGGCCGTCTGCACGCCTGAAAATAAGACTTTTCCCTCGGTGTGACTCGATATCTTGCAGCACGGCTTTGCTTTAACATCTGATTGACAAAATAGACAACGTAGATATGGCGTGTGTTACATTTTAATTGCATTGAATGTCTTGCAGACCCACAAATATCAACAATAATCTTTTTTAAACACGGGCGAAATAACGATTTATTATGTGAAACAATACAAATGAAATGCAGTTTACACCAATGTACCTATCACTTTAAAATCTCTGTAGCGTTGGATCAGTGTTTTTTTATGTCAATATTGGATTTTAGTATAATTTTCAGCATCAATGTATTGAAGTTTATTAAAATTATTTAGGCATTTTATTTGCTGAATTAATCAAAAGACATCAACCCTATCAACCTAAAAAGTTATGGATGACATTTCTAATGATATGGGCTGATTTCAGCCTCTCAGATATGAGAATTTTCAGCTTTTTTTTGTTTTATTTAACTGAAAATGTAATATACAGTATGTAGTATGCATGTATGTATGTATTTATGTATGTATGCAGTATTCAGGTGGCAGGTTTAAAAAAAAGAAAGCAATTTGGAAACCTCACTAATGGCTAATATTAAACAACATAAGTTATTTAATGCATTTTTTTTTTAGTTTTTTGTTGTACAACTTCACTAAGACTTTGCTTTTTTGTTGTTGTGCTGTAACAGATTTTGCACCAGCATGTACTGTGATGATGTCGTGCCCCCCTGCATCTCATTCTCATGAACATACATTTTTAGTTGAAAAGGCAGAAAGTATGAATTATTTTGACTAATAGTTAAGATCAGAGGATGTTGAGTGGATCTCAGATGGGTAGATCCGGATACTGTTTGTAAACCATTAAAAAAATAAACATTCAAATGCTATAAGATGAAATATCTCGTAGGATATCCTCCAAAATCAGCCGGCTACAGAGCGCCGCGAGATGACGCTGCGTTCAGGGACCGTTGGGCAGTTCAGTGTAGCGTCACACGGCAGCGACGGCTGAGTTTAGACCCCAAAACAACTAGTGAAGTTTAGGAAAAAGATCGTGGGTTTGGATTAAAACACTCCCGAGGAACGAACACTTGTTTCCTGGGTGAAAGGGTTTCGTTTTCCCCGGGAAACAAACGGCTCCCCGACATAAAAGTACGGCTGTACCGAATACATAATAAACAAATACTAGTGTGTAACTTTTTAATATTAATGTCTAGACTTAGACTTCTCTTTATTAATCCTTTTGCGATGACTCCTGCAAGGAAATTGAGAAGTCCAGCAGCAGTTTTAGCAAGAAAAAAAATAGATAAAAAGACAGTATAAAGACAACAAGATAACAGTAATAATAATAATAATAATATTAATTAAGAACATTCGTCAAATACAAAAGAGACCATAAATTATTATCAAGAGTCCATTGTTAACGTGATAAAGGGACCAGGTATTAATGCAAGTTTTTAGATTAGATTAGATTCAACTTTATTGTCATTACACAGGTACAGGTACAAGGCAACGAAATGCAGTTTGGGTCTAACCAGAAGTGCAATAGCAGTAAGTATACAGGATATACACTGGTCCCATAAGTGCAGGACATGGATATGTACTGAATAAATATAGAGATGAATACTATTATAAACAAAATTTTACAGATGGGTTTGTCCTATGAATATAAAATATAGATAACAAGTATTGTGAGCAAGATTTACAGCTGGATATGTACCGAATATAATATACAGTTTGGGTATTACTATAAGTAGAAGATTTTACAGATATGTACAATGAACATAATATACTACTGGTTTACAGGTGAGTATGTGCTATGAATATATATACAGGCGGCTATTATAGACAGAGTTTTTACAGATAGATATAATAAGTTAGGCTAAAATGAGCAGTATAACAATGATTTAAGGTAGTAAATAAAGTTTGGGCAGAAGCTATCTGAATTAAAGTGCAGTGGAAAGTATTTGCACATTACAGTTAAGGTGCGGTATTGCAGATGTATATGTAAACAATTGGTACATTATTGCACGTCCAGGTGTGTCTATTAACGTTATTGTAATATTAACGTCCGTTACATTCAAGCTGTTGCCAAATTAGTTGCTGCAATGCTAATTGAGACTATCAGCTGCACAAAACTCTCTCTCTCTCGGTCTCTCAGTATGACTGTGTTGAGAAGATGGTGGCGTCCGGCGAGTGTAGATAATGAGAGTCCGTCATGTTTTTTCAAAAGGACAATACCTTTCTCTGGTTCTCTGGGATATGTGTTCATGCTAATCGAATGTGTCTCTAGCGTGAACCAAGCTACCGCTAACTGGTGAATAGCCGCTAATGTTAGCTTTCAGG
>CM057258.1:2252364-2279864 GCA_029931835.1 Etheostoma nigrum
AGAGAAGGAGAGGATCGAACAGCTGAGACTAGAGAAGGAGAGAGCGAGAATCGCTCGGGAGAAGGAGAGGATTGAACAGCTGAGACTAGAGAAAGAGAGGATCGAACAGCTGAGACTAGAGAAGGAGAGAGCTGAGAAGGAGAGAGCTGAGAAGGAGAGGATCAAACAGCTGAGACTGGAGAAAGAGAGGATCAAACAGCTGAGACTGGAGAAAGAGAGGATCGAACAGCTGAGACTAGAGAAGGAGAGAGCGGCGAAGGAGAGAGCTGCTCGGGACAAGATGGAGGCGGAGAGGCCGGTAAAGGTAGAAGTGAAGAAAGTGGAGCCGCGCGAGAGGAAGCCCAACGCGTCCCAGCTGAACGCGGCGGCAGCAGCGGAGGAGAGAAGTGAGCGAGCGAGTGTGCCGGCGGTGAGGAGGGAGAAGAGTGTGGTGGAGGAGAAAATGGCCGTCAGCGGGAAGAAGAAATAACACCGTGTCTCTAAGGCTACTGCCACTCCTCGATGTGAGGAGAGGGCAGATCTGAGTCACTGTGCGACAAGTAGCCTACAAGATGCTAACGAGAGACTTCTGTAATGTCAACACAGTAAAAATGGACCTACTTAACCAAGTTGGTTCACTGCTAGCTTAGCTACAAGTTAGCATCACACACAACAAAGGCTGTCAGTTGAATGGTGTTTTGAGCTAACGTTAGCATTCAAACAATCATAGATAGCTACGTTTTTTAAATGAATGCTAGCTTAGCTACAAGCTAGAAATTAAACACAACAAAGGCTGTTAGTTGAATGGTGTTTTGAGCTAACGTTAGCATTCAAACAATCATAGATAGCTACGTTTTTTAAGTGAATGCTAGCTTAGCTACAAGCTAGCATCACACACAACAAAGGCTGTCAGTTGAATGGTGTTTTGAGCTAACGTTAGCATTCAAACAATCATAGATAGCTACGTTTTTTAAATGAATGCTAGCTTAGCTACAAGCTAGAAATTAAACACAACAAAGGCTGTTAGTTGAATGGTGTTTTGAGCTAACGTTAGCATTCAAACAATCATAGATAGCTACGTTTTTTAAGTGAATGCTAGCTTAGCTACAAGCTAGCATCAAACACAACAAAGGCTGTCAGTTGAATGGTGTTTTGAGCTAACGTTAGCATTCAAACAATCATAGATAGCTACGTTTTTTAAATGAATGCTAGCTTAGCTACAAGCTAGAAATTAAACACAACAAAGGCTGTTAGTTGAATGGTGTTTTGAGCTAACGTTAGCATTCAAACAATCATAGATAGCTACGTTTTTTAAGTGAATGCTAGCTTAGCTACAAGCTAGCATCAAACACAACAAAGGCTGTCAGTTGAATGGTGTTTTGAGCTAACGTTAGCATTCAAACAATCATAGATGGCTACGTTTTTTAAATGAATGCTAGCTTAGCTACAAGCTAGAAATTAAACTCAACAAACGTTGTTAGTTGAATGGTGTTTTGAGCTAACGTTAGCATTCAAACAATCATAGATAGCTACGTTTTTTAAGTGAATGCTAGCTTAGCTACAAGCTAGCATCAAACACAACAAAGGCTGTCAGTTGAATGGTGTTTTGAGCTAACGTTAGCATTAAAACAATCATAGATAGCTACGTTTTTTAAATGAATGCTAGCTTAGCTACAAGCTAGAAATTAAACACAACAAAGGCTGTTAGTTGAATGGTGTTTTGAGCTAACGTTAGCATTCAAACAATCATAGATAGCTACGTTTTTTAAGTGAATGCTAGCTTAGCTACAAGCTAGCATCAAACACAACAAAGGCTGTCAGTTGAATGGTGTTTTGAGCTAACGTTAGCATTCAAACAATCATAGATAGCTACGTTTTTTAAATGAATGCTAGCTTAGCTACAAGCTAGAAATTAAACACAACAAAGGCTGTTAGTTGAATGGTGTTTTGAGCTAACGTTAGCATTCAAACAATCATAGATAGCTACGTTTTTTAAGTGAATGCTAGCTTAGCTACAAGCTAGCATCAAACACAACAAAGGCTGTCAGTTGAATGGTGTTTTGAGCTAACGTTAGCATTAAAACAATCATAGAAAGCTACGTTTTTTAAATGAATGCTAGCTTAGCTACAAGCTAGCATCAAACACAACAAAGGCTGTCAGTTGAATGGTGTTTTGAGCTAACGTTAGCATTCAAACAATCATAGATAGCTACGTTTTTTAAATGAATGCTAGCTTAGCTACAAGCTAGCATCAAACACAACAAAGGCTGTCAGTTGAATGGTGTTTTGAGCTAACGTTAGCATCAAACAACCATAGATAGCTACGTTTTTGAAATGACTGCTAGCTTAGCTACAAGCTAGCATCAAACACAACAAAAGCTGTCAGTTGAATGGTGTTTTGAGCTAACGTTAGCATTCAAACAATCATAGATAGCTACGTTTTTTAAATGAATGCTAGCTTAGCTACAAGCTAGCATCAAACACAACAAAAGCTGTCAGTTGAATGGTGTTTTGAGCTAACGTTAGCATTCAAACAATCATAGATAGCTACGTTTTTTAAATGAATGCTAGCTTAGCTACAAGCTAGCATCAAACACAACAAAGGCTGTCAGTTGAATGGTGTTTTGAGCTAACGTTAGCAATCAAACAACCATAGATAGCTACAACGTTTCTGAAATGATTCCCATCTTCTGTTATTGTTTGTAATGAGAGAAGTTTATTATTTCATGGATTTCACTAATTTCAGTATGACAGGTATGCCGTAAACCGTTTAAATCTGAGCATGCGCGACTCACATCTGCACTCGCCTCACATCGGGGAGTGGCAGCAACATTTACATTGCTACGTTTTGGTTTTCAAGCAGAATTTTGAGCCAAAAAGAGAGGATAGAAGGGAGATGTCTCACTCTGTAGCTAAAACAGGGTCTGCAGCAATGTGCAGTACAACAAAAATATGGTGTTTTGTGAAAATGAAACCATGGAAACCTATTCTGGTCCAACCTCAAAATACACTTATGAACCTGGAAATGAGCAGAATACGGGCCCTTTAATGTCATATCATGAGTCCCGTATCTTTTGTGAACCAGACCTCAAGACGGGGCAGATAGTCGTTGCAAGTGATCGTTGAACTCAGCTGAGAGTTCCTTTTTTTTATTGGTGATGGTTTGCTTCGCCCCCTATGATGTAGCCATAACTAAGCCACGCCCCTTTTCCATAACTAATAACCCGTTTGATGTAGACTATTGTGTGAGGTATCAATGAACTCAGCAGAGAGCCCCTTATGCTTTAGCCCCGCCCCTGTACTTAAGCCCCGCCCCATTTCCATATCTAATGACCTTTTGGTGCAGAATTTTGTGTGAAATATCAATCTCAGCAGGTTTGCCCTGCCCCCTAATGTTAATGCATGGCCGAATGGGGCGCCGTCGGCGTCCGCCAGTAACCCCGAAGTGTGAAGGAGGTGCGAGGAGGTGCGAGGGCCCCTCCAACGCTGCTGCTTGCAGCTTAAATTCACTTTGCTTTCAGCAGCCAAATGTCAAAATTTCTCCTTCTCTCTGTCTGTTGGAAGCGGCTTGCTTCAGTTTGCATGTTGGGTTGATTTAACTGTACAAGACATATTTTGTTATGAGTTTTATTTTGGTGAAGAAAACGTGTTAATCTGAGAAGCAGTAGTGAGTCGACCCCCGGTTTTCTGATCTTATAACGCCAGCGTCGTGCCACCCATGGGACGGATCATTTTACCTGGTACCCGCTCGCCTCCTGTATTTTAACATAGGGGGGTGTATACTTATGCCCCTGTATTTTAACACAGGGGGTGTATACTTATGCCCCTGTATTTTAACATAGGGGGGTGTATACTTATGCCCCCTGTATTTTAACATAGGGGGGGTGTATACTTATGCCCCCTGTATTTTAACATAGGGGGGTGTATACTTATGCCCCCTGTATTTTAACATAGGGGGGTGTATACTTATGCCCCCTGTATTTTAACATAGGGGGGTGTATACTTATGCCCCGTGTATTTTAACATAGGGGGGTGTATACTTATGCCCCCTGTATTTTAACATAGGGGGGTGTATACTTATGCCCCCTGTATTTTAACATAGGGGGTGTATACTTATGCCCCCTGTATTTTAACATAGGGGGGTGTATACTTATGCCCCCTGTATTTTAACATAGGGGGGTGTATACTTATGCCCCCTGTATTTTAACATAGGGGGGTGTATACTTATGCCCCCTGTATTTTAACACAGGGGGTGTATACTTATGCCTCCTGTATTTTAACATAGGGGGGTGTATACTTATGCCCCCTGTATTTTAACATAGGGGGGTGTCTACTTATGCCCCCTGTATTTTAACATAGGGGGGTGTATACTTATGCCCCCTGTATTTTAACATAGGGGGGTGTCTACTTATGCCCCCTGTATTTTAACATAGGGGGGTGTATACTTATGCCCCCTGTATTTTAACATAGGGGGGTGTATACTTATGCCCCTGTATTTTAACATAGGGGGGTGTATACTTATGCCCCGTGTATTTTAACATAGGGGGGTGTATACTTATGCCCCGTGTATTTTAACATAGGGGGGTGTATACTTATGCCCCTGTATTTTAACATAGGGGGGTGTATACTTATGCCCCCTGTATTTTAACATAGGGGGGTGTATACTTATGTCCCCTGTATTTTAACATAGGGGGGTGTATACTTATGCCCCTGTATTTTAACATAGGGGGGTGTATACTTATGCCCCCTGTATTTTAACATAGGGGGGTGTATACTTATGCCCCCTGTATTTTAACATAGGGGGGTGTATACTTATGCCCCCTGTATTTTAACATAGGGGGGTGTATACTTATGCCCCTGTATTTTAACATAGGGGGGTGTATACTTATGCCCCCTGTATTTTAACATAGGGGGGTGTATACTTATGCCCCCTGTATTTTAACATAGGGGGGTGTATACTTATGCCCCTGTATTTTAAGGAAGAACATTTATTTATGATACATTATTCATTCACAAAGTAAATTGGTGTCCTTAAAAGGTTGGATTTTTCTAAATTTTTTGAATTAAGGCATTAAGATCAATTTCCAAAAGATGTTTTTTTAATTCTCATTTTAATCAACTTTAGCATGGGTGTGTAAAAAAATTGTGTATTATTATTATTATTATTTTTTGGGCATTGTAGGCCTTTATTTGTATAGGACAACTCAGACTTGAAACAGGAGAGAGAGGGGGGGGTGACATGCAGCAAAGGGCCGCAGGTCGAAATCAAACCCGCGGCCGGGTTTATATATATATATATATATATATATATATATATATATATATATATATATATATATATATATATATATATATATATATATATATATATATATATATATATATAAATGGGCGCCCACTCTACCTGGTGAGCTAACCAGGCGCCCAAATTGTGTGTTTTTAACCGATGTTCAAAGCCGTTGTATTCATCGCGTTCCCATCAGTCTGTGGTATGTGATATACTGTTTGAAGTTTCATGATTATTGTCTTACCAGATAACATATATATATTATATATATATATATATATATATCTTTAAATGACATGTAATGTATATGTATATGTCTGTATTTGATTCGTCAGTGTTGGAAAGGATGAAGGAACGCACTGAAGGGTTCAATTTAAGAACCCAACTTAAGGGATTGATTTACAGATGATTTTAGTTCTTGCTTTGTGTTTTTTTTTTACTTTATTTGTGTCAGATATGATCGCTCCTTGGCTCCTTTGGTCCTTTGTTTCTGATATTTTTCTAGGAGTAGGATTTCATTAAATTATAAGATTTTAACCCTTGTGTTGTCCTCGGGTCCACTTGACCCATTTCTAAGTGTTTTATATCAGAAATATGGATTTCTTTCAGCCAAATTGTCCAAAAATTACATGGATGATTCCATATTACAGTCTCCGGGTAAAATTAATGATTACTTTCATTGAATGTTTTGGGTGTTTTATTTAATCTTA
Source organism: Etheostoma nigrum (assembly GCA_029931835.1). Classification (NCBI taxonomy): domain Eukaryota; kingdom Metazoa; phylum Chordata; class Actinopteri; order Perciformes; family Percidae; genus Etheostoma; species Etheostoma nigrum. Next base: position 2,258,341 of record CM057258.1, read on the forward strand.
TAGCATTTGAATTCTTTTTCTTATGGTTTCCAAAAAGTATCCGGACTAAACTTTGACATCTACCCATCTGAGATCCACTCAACATCCTCAGATCTTAACTAGTAATCAAAATAATTCATCATTTCTGCCTTTTTAACAAAAAACTTGTGTATAATTTGATATAAATGAGGTTTGTTGACCATAAATTCCAAGAATAAATGAAAAACCTGTTATTAAACCAGCTCAGGTTTTTTAAAAATGCGACAAAAAGTTGGGAAAAAGTGACAAATAAATCAGAAAAAGCGACAAAAACATCAGAAAAGCACAATAAAAAATAATTAATTAATTAATTAATTAATTAATTTTTACCAGATGGCGTGCACCACTCTATTTTCACACTCTATTAACACAGGCGCTCAGCAGGTCGGTTGCGGCGAATATAATAATTTATTTACCATTTTATTCATATATATCGCTACTTTTGTAAAACTCATTTTAAGTACCAAAACATCAGCAGTCTGTAAAATAGTTAGTAATATATATGGTTAATAGTTAGTAATGTATATATAGTTGGTAGTATATTCCCCATTAATGTGTCTTCTGCTGTGGTGCACACCACAGCAGAAGGTGGGCGTGATTGCGTTTTCACATTTGAAATACTTTTGCTTTTTTCTTCAAAATGTGAAGGAAACAAAATAAATCTTGGTCTTTAAAAATAGTTATTTTTTTGTCTTTCTTCTTGGTGTAATTGAAATATGAAGACGGCCCTAAAGTGTAAAAAAGACGACTTGTTTAGAGCTGCAACGATAAGTCGATCGACAGGAAAATAATCGCCTAATAATAATAATATTAAAGTGATTTTCCATGCAAACACAGTAGAAAATGCTGTTTTCAGAATCAAATATGGAGATTTCTTGCTTTTTTCTGTTGTATATGTTATTAAACTGAATATCTTTAGGTTTTTGATAGAGCCCGACAGCGCCATCACTAACAGGGACGTTGTAGAGCGTCCTCTGGTGGACAGACTATGCAACGCCATCACTAACAGGGACGTTGTAGAGCGTCCTCTGGTGGACAGACTATGCAACGCCATCACTGACAGGGACGTTGTAGAGCGTCCTCTGGTGGACAGACTATGCAACGCCATCACTGACAGGGACGTTGTAGAGCGTCCTCTGGTGGACAGACTATGCAACGCCATCACTGACAGGGACGTTGTAGAGCGTCCTCTGGTGGACAGACTATGCAACGCCATCACTAACAGGGACGTTGTAGAGCGTCCTCTGGTGGACAGACTATGCAACGCCATCACTAACAGGGACGTTGTAGAGCGTCCTCTGGTGGACAGACTATGCAACGCTATCACTAACAGGGACGTTGTAGAGCGTCCTCTGGTGGACAGACTATGCAACGCCATCACTGACAGGGACGTTGTAGAGCGTCCTCTGGTGGACAGACTATGCAACGCCATCACTGACAGGGACGTTGTAGAGCGTCCTCTGGTGGACAGACTATGCAACGCCATCACTGACAGGGACGTTGTAGAGCGTCCTCTGGTGGACAGACTATGCAACGCCATCACTGACAGGGACGTTGTAGAGCGTCCTCTGGTGGACAGACTATGCAACGCCATCACTGACAGGGACGTTGTAGAGCGTCCTCTGGTGGACAGACTATGCAACGCCATCACTGACAGGGACGTTGTAGAGCGTCCTCTGGTGGACAGACTATGCAACGCCATCACTAACAGGGACGTTGTAGAGCGTCCTCTGGTGGACAGACTATGCAACGCCATCACTAACAGGGACGTTGTAGAGCGTCCTCTGGTGGACAGACTATGCAACGCCATCACTGACAGGGACGTTGTAGAGCGTCCTCTGGTGGACAGACTATGCAACGCCATCACTAACAGGGACGTTGTAAAGCGTCCTCTGGTGGACAGACTATGCAACGCCATCACTAACAGGGACGTTGTAGAGCGTCCTCTGGTGGACAGACTATGCAACGCCATCACTAACAGGGACGTTGTAGAGCGTCCTCTGGTGGACAGACTATGCAACGCTATCACTAACAGGGACGTTGTAGAGCGTCCTCTGGTGGACAGACTATGCAACGCCATCACTAACAGGGACGTTGTAGAGCGTCCTCTGGTGGACAGACTATGCAACGCCATCACTAACAGGGACGTTGTAGAGCGTCCTCTGGTGGACAGACTATGCAACGCCATCACTAACAGGGACGTTGTAGAGCGTCCTCTGGTGGACAGACTATGCAACGCCATCACTAACAGGGACGTTGTAGAGCGTCCTCTGGTGGACAGACTATGCAACGCCATCACCAACAGGGACGTTGTAGAGCGTCCTCTGGTGGACAGACTATGCAACGCCATCACCAACAGGGACGTTGTAGAGCGTCCTCTGGTGGACAGACTATGCCACGCCATCACTAACAGGGACGTTGTAGAGCGTCCTCTGGTGGACAGACTATGCAACGCCATCACTAACAGGGACGTTGTAAAGCGTCCTCTGGTGGACAGACTATGCAACGCCATCACTAACAGGGACGTTGTAGAGCGTCCTCTGGTGGACAGACTATGCAACGCCATCACTAACAGGGACGTTGTAGAGCGTCCTCTGGTGGACAGACTATGCAACGCCATCACTAACAGGGACGTTGTAGAGCGTCCTCTGGTGGACAGACTATGCAACGCCATCACTAACAGGGACGTTGTAGAGCGTCCTCTGGTGGACAGACTATGCAACGCCATCACTAACAGGGACGTTGTAGAGCGTCCTCTGGTGGACAGACTATGCAACGCCATCACTAACAGGGACGTTGTAGAGCGTCCTCTGGTGGACAGACTATGCAACGCCATCACTAACAGGGACGTTGTAGAGCGTCCTCTGGTGGACAGACTATGCAACGCCATCACTAACAGGGACGTTGTAGAGCGTCCTCTGGTGGACAGACTATGCAACGCCATCACTAACAGGGACGTTGTAGAGCGTCCTCTGGTGGACAGACTATGCAACGCCATCACTAACAGGGACGTTGTAGAGCGTCCTCTGGTGGACAGACTATGCAACGCCATCACTAACAGGGACGTTGTAGAGCGTCCTCTGGTGGACAGACTATGCAACGCCATCACTAACAGGGACGTTGTAGAGCGTCCTCTGGTGGACAGACTATGCAACGCCATCACTAACAGGGACGTTGTAGAGCGTCCTCTGGTGGACAGACTATGCAACGCCATCACTAACAGGGACGTTGTAGAGCGTCCTCTGGTGGACAGACTATGCAACGCCATCACTAACAGGGACGTTGTAGAGCGTCCTCTGGTGGACAGACTATGCAACGCCATCACTAACAGGGACGTTGTAGAGCGTCCTCTGGTGGACAGACTATGCAACGCCATCACTAACAGGGACGTTGTAGAGCGTCCTCTGGTGGACAGACTATGCAACGCCATCACTAACAGGGACGTTGTAGAGCGTCCTCTGGTGGACAGACTATGCAACGCCATCACTAACAGGGACGTTGTAGAGCGTCCTCTGGTGGACAGACTATGCAACGCCATCACCAACAGGGACGTTGTAGAGCGTCCTCTGGTGGACAGACTATGCCACGCCATCACTAACAGGGACGTTGTAGAGCGTCCTCTGGTGGACAGACTATGCAACGCCATCACTAACAGGGACGTTGTAGAGCGTCCTCTGGTGGACAGACTATGCAACGCCATCACTAACAGGGACGTTGTAGAGCGTCCTCTGGTGGACAGACTATGCAACGCCATCACCAACAGGGACGTTGTAGAGCGTCCTCTGGTGGACAGACTATGCCACGCCATCACTAACAGGGACGTTGTAGAGCGTCCTCTGGTGGACAGACTATGCAGCGCCATCACTTGTAACATGGTTGACCGTCCATTTTTATTTTTTAAATATTCATTTATCAGAATCACAATGTATATATTTTTTTTTAATCTAAATGCCAATACCAATAGATCGGAAAATGCCTAATATCGGCCAGGCGATATATCGGTCGGGCTCTAGTTTTTGACTGACAAAACAACCTCTATCTAAAGACATCACCTTGGACATTATGGGACTGGGAGAGACATTTTTCACTATTTTCTAACATTTAGACCGAGCAATTAACCAATTAGTCTTGAAAACAGTCTGCAGCTGCTATACTGTACGTGCTAACCCTTCCTAAAGTGTGTCCCCACTTTAAAATGCGGTGTTGAACATCACAGCCTCCTTCCTCTGTTCCTCTAAAGCAATGTTTCCCAAACTTAGGGTCGGGACCCAAAATGGGTCGCAGACCCGTTTTATTGGGTCAGAGTAAAATGCATATCAATCTTATGTGAATGAGCGTTCCTTTTTGCTACACTGGTCTGTTCAGCTCAGATGCTGTTTTTAAAATGAATAAACTGGACACACATCTTCAAACAAAACATTCACATTATCGGGGAACGTCCAAACAATGTTTCCTTTGCAAAGAAGAATCCTTCAAGAAACAGTGTTTTGACAGCGGAGAAGTCATCACATGTTGTCTGTTGGTGTACATTAGCATTTTAAATATTATTGTTGTGTGTCAGTTAATTTGTGACGGCGTTGCTAGCTAGCTAACATGTCGTTGTTAGCCGCTGTTGTCCGTCTGGCGGGCTCGTTACTAATGTGGATTAGGCAGCAAAGGGAGGGAGGGAGAAAAGAGGGAGAGAGAGGAGAGAGGGAGGAGAGAGAGATTGGAGGAGAAAGGGGAGGAAAGAGAGGGAGAGAGGAGAGAGGGAGGAAAGAGTAGGGAGGGAGGAGGGAGGGAGGGAGAGAGGGAGGAGGGAGAAAAGAGAGGAAGGAGGGAGGAGAGAGAAAAGAGAGGAGGGAGAGAGGAGAGAGAAAAGAGGGAGGAGGGAGAAGAGGAAGGAGAGTGGGAGGAGAGTGAGAGGAAAGAGGGATAGAGGAGGGAGGTAGGGAGGAGAGTGATCGGAGGAGAGTGGGAGGAAAGAGAGAGAGGAGGGAGGGAGGGAGGAGAGAGATCGGAGGAGAGAGGGAGGAGAGTGGGAGGAAAGAGGGATAGAGGAGGGAGGGAGGGAAGAGAGAGATTGGAGGAGAGTGGGAGTAAAGAGGGAGGAAAGAGAGAGAGAAGAGAGAGGAGGGAGGGAGGAGAGAGATCGGAGGAGAGAGGGAGGAAAGTGGGAGGAAAGAGGAGAGAGGAGGGAGGAAAGAGGAGAGAGAGGGAGGAGAGTGGGAGGAAAGAGGAGAGAGGAGGGAGGGAGGAGAGGGAGAGAGGGAGAAGAGTGGGAGGAGAGAGGAGGGAGGGAGGAGAGAGAGAGAGAGGAGAGAGGGAGGAGTCCTTACACCATCAACATCATGTGCCTAAGACAGTTAAGTGTCTTGTGTGCACCTTACCTTTTGCCAACTGGCATTTTATTCTCTAAGTGTCATAAGGACAACTCAGGACTTTTACCCAGGAGACAGAGGTTCATGTCCCACATATTATGGTTAACAACAGCGGATTACATGTTGTCTGTTGGTGTACATTTAGCATTTTAAATAATATTAACATGTCGTTGCTAGCCGCTGTTGTCTGTCTGGCGGGCTCGTTACTAATGTGGATTAGGCAGCAAAGTGCGTATTTGACATTGTTTTTTGTAACGTGGGTGTTGTGTTTGTGTGACTCGAGCGTGTGAGACTAATGTAACGGGAACAGGTGAGAGTGGTCGTTTTTAATGATTCTCCTCGTTATCTATCAGGCGTTCAAAGGGAACCGAGCAGCGCTGAAAGCATCGTTATAATGGAATAAATATACTTCACATGCATTTAAATTCATAGTTTGTTCTGTCTATTGTCCACAGTTTAAAAATGGAGATGTTACAATGATTCATGGTGTATTTTTGTAAATTTGATGTCCCGGGGAGACACCAAAATTTCTCTTTTGGGTCTTGAGCTGAAAAGGTTTGGGAACCACTGCTCTACAGCTCTCTGGCTCCACCACAGCTTCCTCCTCCTCGTCTTGTCAGCTCTTGATTCCTTCCCGAGAAATACGACCGGGCAGCTGTAACCGCTGAACTTGTTCTCCTCCTGCAAATGAGAAACAGAAATGTTGGGGCTTGATTTAGAACCGCCATTGTTCTCCTTAAATGTCACTTATTTTTTCATTTGAAGACCTCTTTCTGACCTCTTAGCTTTTTCTAGTCTCGAGTGGCGAGTCCACACAGCATTCCTGGACCGGAGAAAAACCGCGCTCTGGTTTATCGGCATTTCTTTAAACCAATCACGATCGTCATGGGTGACGCTAGGCTAATAGCCACGGTGCCGCTGCTAAGTAGTCTCTGGAAGGAAGTTGTTTTGGTGGAACATGTGTACGCTCAGAAGTAGTTTTAGTTGTCAACAGAGACTCAGATTGGACAGATAGTCTAGCTAGCTGTCTGGATTTACCCTGCAGAGATCTGAGGACCAGGTAACCATAGTCCTCAGATTGGACAGATAGTCTAGCTAGCTGTCTGGATTTACCCTGCAGAGACCTGAGGACCAGGTAACCATAGTCCTCAAATTGGACAGATAGTCTAGCTAGCTGTCTGGATTTACCCTGCAGAGACCTGAGGACCAGGTAACCATAGTCCTCAGATTGGACAGATAGTCTAGCTAGCTGTCTGGATTTACCCTGCAGAGATCTGAGGACCAGGTAACCATAGTCCTCAGATTGGACAGATAGTCTAGCTAGCTGTCTGGATTTACCCTGCAGAGATCTGAGGACCAGGTAACCATAGTCCTCAGATTGGACAGATAGTCTAGCTAGCTGTCTGGATTTACCCTGCAGAGACCTGAGGACCAGGTAACCATAGTCCTCAAATTGGACAGATAGTCTAGCTAGCTGTCTGGATTTACCCTGCAGAGACCTGAGGACCAGGTAACCATAGTCCTCAGATTGGACAGATAGTCTAGCTAGCTGTCTGGATTTACCCTGCAGAGATCTGAGGACCAGGTAACCATAGTCCTCAGATTGGACAGATAGTCTAGCTAGCTGTCTGGATTTACCCTGCAGAGACCTGAGGACCAGGTAACCATAGTCCTCAGATTGGACAGATAGTCTAGCTAGCTGTCTGGATTTACCCTGCAGAGATCTGAGGACCAGGTAACCATAGTCCTCAGATTGGACAGATAGTCTAGCTAGCTGTCTGGATTTACCCTGCAGAGACCTGAGGACCAGGTAACCATAGTCCTCAGATTGGACAGATAGTCTAGCTAGCTGTCTGGATTTACCCTGCAGAGATCTGAGGACCAGGTAACCATAGTCCTCAGATTGGACAGATAGTCTAGCTAGCTGTCTGGATTTACCCTGCAGAGATCTGAGGACCAGGTAACCATAGTCCTCAGATTGGACAGATAGTCTAGCTAGCTGTCTGGATTTACCCTGCAGAGACCTGAGGACCAGGTAACCATAGTCCTCAGATTGGACAGATAGTCTAGCTAGCTGTCTGGATTTACCCTGCAGAGACCTGAGGACCAGGTAACCATAGTCCTCAGATTGGACAGATAGTCTAGCTAGCTGTCTGGATTTACCCTGCAGAGATCTGAGGACCAGGTAACCATAGTCCTCAGATTGGACAGATAGTCTAGCTAGCTGTCTGGATTTACCCTGCAGAGACCTGAGGACCAGGTAACCATAGTCCTCAGAAATCAGCCGCAGGTTGGAGCGCCGACACAGAGACAGAGGACGGGGACGAGCAATCCTGGAAGTTTACCACCGGGGATACAGACTATGAGTAAATTTTATCACTTTTAATTTGAAAACGAGTTGTAGCTACTGGATATTTTAAGATGAAAGTTCCATAATGTTCCAAAAAAGTAACATTTAAACAAATAAATACATAATAAATTATGTAATGAGGTGAAAAACAATATTGGATGATGATCATTGTTTTAAATCACGTGTAAAAATTAGACTCACCAACACAAACGATGTGTGCGTCTTTCTACCACGTCAGTTATAAATACTTAAAATATAAATAAATACTATAAATACATATTATAATCCTCCTTCTCTTGCCGTTTTTATCTTCTTGATGACACGCTTGGACTCTTACATCGTCAAAGTTTGGGTTCATTGTTTAAAAAAAATAAATACATAAATAAAACAGCTACAAAACTATTTAAGTTGAAGTATTAAAGGTTTAAGAACATAAAATCCTTCTTGTATCTGCTCTTTCTTTCACTTCACAAATCAGATTCATCATGTAGAGCGGACATCTTCAACAGGGGGTCCAGGGCCCCTAGGGGGTCCAGGGCCCCTAGGGGGTCCAGGGCCCCTAGGGGGTCCTCAGAGTTACTGCAGGGGGGGGGGCACAAAATTGTTAGTTTTTTCAAAAATGAAAATGACTTAGTGACCACTAAGGTCTATATAAAGAGACTTCAGATACAGTATTAGGGACCACTAAGGTCTATATAAAGAGACTTCAGATACAGTATTAGGGACCACTAAGGTCTATATAAAAGAGACTTCAGATACAGTATTAGGGACCACTAAGGTCTATATAAAAGAGACTTCAGATACAGTATTAGGGACCACTAAGGTCTATATAAAAGAGACTTCAGATACAGTATTAGGGACCACTAAGGTCTATATAAAAGAGACTTCAGATACAGTATTAGGGGACCACTAAGGTCTATATAAAGAGACTTTAGATACAGTATTAGGGGACCACTAAGGTCTATATAAAGAGACATCAGATACAGTATTAGGGACCACTAAGGTCTATATAAAAGAGACTTCAGATACAGTATTAGGGGACCAAGGTCTATATAAAAGAGACTTCAGATACAGTATTAGGGACCACTAAGGTCTATATAAAAGAGACTTCAGATACAGTATTAGGGACCACTAAGGTCTATATAAAAGAGACTTCAGATACAGTATTAGGGGACCACTAAGGTCTATATAAAGAGACTTCAGATACAGTATTAGGGGACCTCTAAGGTCTATATAAAAGAGACTTCAGATACAGTATTAGGGGACCACTAAGGTCTATATAAAAGAGACTTCAGATACAGTATTAGGGGACCAAGGTCTATATAAAGGAGACTTCAGATACAGTATTAGGGGACCACTAAGGTCTATATAAAAGAGACTTCAGATACAGTATTAGGGACCACTAAGGTCTATATAAAAGAGACTTCAGATACAGTATTAGGGGACCACTAAGGTCTATATAAAAGAGACTTCAGATACAGTATTAGGGACCACAAGGTCTATATAAAAGAGACTTCAGATACAGTATTAGGGGACCACTAAGGTCTATATAAAAGAGACTTCAGATACAGTATTAGGGACCACAAGGTCTATATAAAAGAGACTTCAGATACAGTATTAGGGGACCACTAAGGTCTATATAAAAGAGACTTCAGATACAGTATTAGGGGACCACTAAGGATGCACAAGCATGCATGTACTATTGTTTGTGATTTTAACGTCTCGCCAATCAACAGGGCTGAAGCAGGCGGAGAGACCACATGTGGGAGACTCACCTGAGGAGAAAACAGGTGAGCACACACCGGTGGGGGGAGTCGAGTTTGAACAGACATGAAAAGACTAAAGTCTGACACCATCTCACATCTAAAGACAACCGTCTCACATCTAAAGACAACCGTCTCGCATCTAAAGACAACCGTCTCACATCTAAAGACAACCGTCTCACATCTAAAGACAACCGTCTCACATCTAAAGACAACCGTCTCACATCTAAAGACGTCTCACATCTAAAGACAACGTCACACATCTAAAGACAACCGTCTCACATCTAAAGACAACCGTCTCACATCTAAAGACAACTGTCTCACATCTAAAGACAACTGTCTCACATCTAAAGACAACCGTCTCACATCTAAAGACAACCGTCTCACATCTAAAGACAACCATCTCGCATCTAAAGACAACTGTCTCACATCTAAAGACAACCGTCTCACATCTAAAGACAACGTCTCACATCTAAAGACAACGTCACACATCTAAAGACAACTGTCTCACATCTAAAGACAACCGTCTCACATCTAAAGACAACCGTCTCACATCTAAAGACAACCGTCTCACATCTAAAGACAACCATCTCGCATCTAAAGACAACTGTCTCACATCTAAAGACAACAATCTCACATCTAAAGACAACCGTCTCACATCTAAAGACAACGGTCTCACATCTAAAGACAACCGTCTCACATCTAAAGACAACAATCTTACATCTAAAGACAACCGTCTCACATCTAAAGACAACCGTCTCACAACTAAAGACAACTGTCTCACATCTAAAGACAACAATCTCGCATCTAAAGACAACCGTCTCGCATCTAAAGACAACGTCTCACATCTAAAGACAACGTCTCACATCTAAAGACAACCGTCTCGCATCTAAAGACAACGTCTCACATCTAAAGACAACCGTCTCACATCTAAAGACAACCGTCTCACATCTAAAGACAACCGTCTCACATCTAAAGACAACGTCTCACATCTAAAGACAACGGTCTCACATCTAAAGACAACGGTCTCGCATCTAAAGACAACCGTCTCGCATCTAAAGACAACGTCTCACATCTAAAGACAACGTCTCGCATCTAAAGACAACCGTCTCGCATCTAAAGACAACGTCTCACATCTATAGACAACGGTCTCACATCTAAAGACAACGTCTCACATCTAAAGACAACGTCTCACATCTAAAGACAACGTCTCACATCTAAAGACAACCGTCTCACATCTAAAGACAACCGTCTCACATCTAAAGACAACGTCTCACATCTAAAGACAACGTCTCGCATCTAAAGACAACGGTCTCGCATCTAAAGACAACGTCTCACATCTAAAGACAACGTCTCACATCTAAAGACAACCGTCTCACATCTAAAGACAACTGTCTCACATCTAAAGACAACTGTCTCACATCTAAAGACAACTGTCTCACATCCTCACATTAAAGACGTTGATACAGTACGCAAAGACTGGAGATCTTGCAAGACTACAACTGGATTTGTCGTCCTCATGTCGTCCTCATGTTGTCCTCATGTTGTCCTCATGTTGTCCTCATGTTGCCCTCATGTTACACTCATGTTGTCCTCATGTTGTCCTCATGTTGCCCTCATGTTGCCCTCATGTTGTCCCCATGTTGTCCTCATGTTGTCCTCATGTTGTCCTCATGTTGCCCTCATGTTGTCCTCATGTTGTCCCCATGTTGCCCTCATGTTGTCTTCATGTTGTCTTCATGTTGTCCTCATGTTGTCTTCATGTTGTCCTCATGTTGTCCTCATGTTGTCCTCATGTTGTCCTCATGTTGCCCTCATGTTGTCCTCATGTTGTCCCCATGTTGCCCTCATGTTGTCCTCATGTTGCCCTCATGTTGTCTTCATGTTGTCCTCATGTTGTCTTCATGTTGTCCTCATGTTGCCCTCATGTTGTCTTCATGTTGTCCTCATGTTGTCCTCATGTTGTCCTCATGTTGTCCTCATGTTGCCCTCATGTTGTCCTCATGTTGTCCCCATGTTGCCCTCATGTTGTCTTCATGTTGTCCTCATGTTGCCCTCATGTTGTCTTCATGTTGTCCTCATGTTGTCTTCATGTTGTCCTCATGTTGCCCTCATGTTGTCCTCATGTTGTCCCCATGTTGCCCTCATGTTGTCTTCATGTTGTCCTCATGTTGCCCTCATGTTGTCTTCATGTTGTCCTCATGTTGTCCTCATGTTGTCCTCATGTTGCCCTCATGTTGTCCTCATGTTGTCCCCATGTTGCCCTCATGTTGTCTTCATGTTGTCCTCATGTGGTCCTCATGTTGTCTTCATGTTGTCCTCATGTTGCCCTCATGTTGTCCTCATGTTGTCCCCATGTTGTCCTCATGTTGTCCTATATCAATGTTCTTTTTAATTCCCCAAAATAACATGATTGATTCCACACAACGCTCTTTGCCAAGTACAAATCTCTACTTTCATTAATTTTGGGGCGTCTTATTCAATTTTATAGCATTGTAAAACAAATGGAAGTGTTTTTGAAATAGTATTGAGTAAAAGTTGACATATTCCAGTCTGTGATTATCATCAACATCCATTCCTTTAATTTTAGTCTCAATAATTCCTAATTTCTGCTTTTCTAACTCAAACATTAGGTATAATTTCCTATAAATGAGGTTTATTGACCATAAATTCCAAAAATAACTGTAAAACTAAAGTTAATAAGTTAGTGTTACGTAGTGTTAAAAATGTCAAAAGTGTCATAAAAGGGACAAAAACATAAGTAAAAGTTAAAAAACTGATAAAGCCTCAACAAAAGTGTTAATTTTCAATTTTGACGGGAATGACAACACGAGGGTTAAGGTCCATATTCTGCTCATTTTCAAGTTATTGTCATTGTACCAGAACAGGTTTCCATGGTTTCATTTTCAAAAAACATATTTTTGTTGTACTGCACACACACGCACCAGGGCTGTAGTCTAGACCACCTTAGTCAAGTCCAAGACCAAGACTAGTCGAGTCCAAGACAAGACCGACTCCAGCTGATCACAGGGAGTCCGTATTATTATCAACATAATAAAGACACCTGGAAGCCATATTGGGCAAGACCAGTGGCCGAGACCAAGACAAGTCCGAGACCACAGATAAACGGACTCGAGTCCTACAGCCCTGACACACACACACACACACACACACACACACACACACACACACACACACACACACACGACCTCTGTGTCTGTTGTCTCCCAGATGCTGAAACCTGAAACCTGAGAAACCGCCCATCATTGTTTCCCACCTGTGAATTCGGACCTGAGGGCGTGTCGGCTGTGCATGATCTCTGCCGAATGTAAACCAGATCCCAGACTGAGAAAACTGTGTCACGCAAACAAAAGCAGCTTCACTCACACACCCACACACACACACACACACTCACACACCCACACACACACGCTGAGGCTTTATCGGCTCCACCCTGCTTCCCTGCCCCGAGCAGCCAGTCTGAGAGGCTCTGCTGGGACACATGGACAGGGGGTCCTCGGAGTTAGGCAGTGGGGCCCACATATACAGAACATTAACATGATTCCAACCTGTTTTTAGCAAAGATAAATCCCCCTATACTCAACATTGATGTTAGGCCTACTGGCCTAAAGGTAAGCTAGCCACTATGCTAAAAATCCACAGATACAGTTAGCTCAAAAGGTCTATAAAGGTCTTAAATATAACCCGGAGGTGGCCGGGTTGGCTCAGTGGCAGAGCAGGCGCACGTGGACTAAGAGGTTTATGCCTCGATGCAGGGGTCCGGGGTTCGAGTCCGACCTGGGACGACTTCCTGCATGTCTCCCCCCTTTCTCACCTAGCTATCCCGGGGAATAATCTTTAAAAAAAACACATAACTCGGAGAATCCCCGAGGTCCTGAAATCTCCAATTATTCACTTCTCAAGTTCAAACTGTCAGTGGTGTGTGTCCGTTTCAGGGAGCACCCCCCCGCCTGTCCCCAGTGATGATGATGATGATGATGATGATGAAGGTATGTAGTCTGTAGCATGACGCTAACAGTGATAAAGCGTGTGATGCAAGCTGCTGTGATGTTTGAATGCTTCTCTTTTTCTCCTCTTTGCACTTTTATTTGCTTGTTCTGTATCATCAGAACGCTTCATGGCCAAAACTATGTGGACACCCTCTGTCCTTTGGTGTGGTTTAAGCATCGCCTAGACAACCCGCTGGGGTCCAAAACAACATTAAATCAGAGAATAAACACAGGTCATGACACATAAAGGAAAAGAAAAGACTCAAAATCCTTTATTAACCCCATTATGGAGAAATTCACACTGTTGCGGCAGCAATGGATAGGAGGGAAAGTACAAGACAGATAAACAATCAATAAGTAAAAATATACAGTAAATATATATAAAAATATAAATATATAAACTGTATTTACAGTTTATCAGCCCTGGAGCCTCAGTTATAAAACCTGTTATGCAAGAAAAGTTGAGTGAAGCACGGTGAAATCTGCAGTTGCAACATTTAAATTAATATCATTTAATTTAATTTATACTATTTATTGATCCCCAGTGGGGAAATTACAATTACAATTACAAAAGTCGGGCTTTAGAAAGACTTTCCAATGCGTAAAAATGGGTTTTCCGCTATTTTGACCATGCGATAGTGCCCAACCGATACGAATATTTGGTTATTTAAAATTCCGATATGCCAATATATAATATTTAAAAAAATCCAGAGATGCGTTACAAAACATAAACAGATTTCTCTAACATTAGTTATTTGTAGTTATTTATGAGTTCTCACTAAAATAATATGGTAATAATCACTCATAACATGGTTGACCGTCCGTTTTTATTTTTTAAATATTCATTTATCAGAATCATTTATTTTTTTTTTATCGGCCATTATAAATGCCGATACCGACAGAGTGGGAAATGCCTAATATCGGCCGATAATATTGGTCGTGCTCTATCACACACATAAATAGAAATATATATTTTTAAAGAGCAAACAACAAGTTTGAGTCTGTTTCTTAGTTTTGCTTTTTCTTTTATTCCGATTCAGAACCAGTAGGAATATGCTTTGGTGTTTTTTTTCCATCACAAAGTAAAAATATATAATAAGAGCAATTAGAAAAAGATATCTGCCAAAAGATTATAAAAATCTGAAAAACAACTCATGGTGAATATCTCCTGTCTCGGCATAACCACAACCCTGCGGAAAGGTTACTTTAGGTCAGAGCGGCCTGTTACTGAGCATGAACAATGTTCCAGTGTCCACATACTTATGGCCATAATGCGTAGCAGACACCTTTATACATCGGCCTTTAAGGAAAGAGAGTGTGCACGTCTGAGTGTGCACGTCTGAGTGTGCACGTCTGAGTGTGCACGTCTGAGTGTGCACGTCGTCCTGCTGCCTGCCCTCACTGTGATCAGCTGACATGATGATGTCACAGAGGTAACATTATCACCTGTGTGTGTCTGATCCAGTCTCTAGATCTCAGGATGTGGAGTCTGATATCCAAGGTTAGTCCAGAGGCTGCTGCATGTTTAGTAACGTCCAATCAGACGGACTCTCAGCTTCTCTCTGTCTAACTGTTGCAGGACTGACGTGTGTGCGTGTGTGTGTGTGTGTGTGTGTGTGTGTGTGTGTGTGTGTGTGTGTGTGTATATGTTGGATGTGAAGCTGGCTGCATGTTTAGTAACGTCCAATCAGACGGACTCTCAGCTTCTCTCTGTCTAACTGCTGCAGGACTGACTCTGATTACTGATCACATTACTGTGGGCGTGGTTGTGTGTGCGTATTTGTGCATGTGTGTGTGTTTGTCTGTGCATGTGAGTGGTTGTGTGTGCGTGCGTGTATGGATGTGTGCGTATTTGTGCATGTGTGTGTGTGTGTTTGTCTGTGCATGTGAGTGGTTGTGTGTGCGTGTGTGTGTGGTTGTGTGCGCATGCGTGTATGTCTGTGTGTGTGTGTGTGTGTGTGTGTGTGTTCGGGTGTGTGTGCACGTGCGTGTTTTTGTGTTTGTTTGTGTGTGTGTGTGTGTGTGTGTGTCTATATGTGTGTGTGTGTGTGTGTGGTTGTGTGTATCTGCGTGTGTGTGTGCATGCACGTGTGTGTGCGTGCGTGCATTCGTGTGTGTATACTGTATATGTGTGTGCGTGCATGTGTGTGTATGTGCGTGTGTTGGTCTGTGTGTGTGTATGTATGTATATATATATGTGTGTGTGTATGTATATATGTATATATGTGTGTGTGTGTGTGTATATATATATTTATGTGTATATGGATGTATATACTGTATGTATGTGTGTGTTTGTGTAAGTATGTGTGTGTTTGTGTATGTGTGTGTGTGTGTGTGTTTGTGTATATATATGTGTGTTGTGTATATATATGTATGTATGTGTGTGTGTGTGTGTGTGTGTGTGTGTGTGTGTGTTAACCTGTGTTTTCTGTGTTTCCAGCTGCTGTTCCTCTTCCTCCTCTGGTGGAAGACGACTTTGTGCCGGGTCAGTATTTCTAACCATTAATCGTGCAGGCCTACATTAAACCGAGTATTTATATTTATATGTACTATTAAGAGTACGTACTCACTGATACTGCGTGTCTGTTGCAGACGACCCTCGAGACAGTCCCCATCATCACGGTGAGCATGCTCTCCTCTTCTTCTTCTCTTCTAATTAAGGTTTGTAGTTTTTATAATATGTTTTCATCTCCTTGTTTCAGACGATCAGACCGAAACCATCGACACAACTGGAGGTGAGACCCTCCACTACAGGATGGCATTTATTACTATTATTATTATTATTATTATTATTATTATTATTATTATTCCAGTTAATCTCCTGATTAATCCACTTGTTTTCTGTACTTGTTTTTTTGTCTAAAAATCTAAATCTATAAAGTAACTAAAGCTGTCAGATTAATGTAGTGGAGTAAAATCTACAGTATTTCACTCTGAAATCCTAAAATCTCAGATCATACTGACTGATTTTGCACTATTCCTTCTCTCTCTTTTGTATATTTTGTGTAAAATTGTTGTAAATTCTATTGTATTGTTATATTGTACACTAACAGTATTTAGTAGTCCGTACCTTGGTACTGCACACGTACAGCTCTCAGATAGTATATAAGTGAGATGTCTCACTCTGTAGCTAAAACAGAGAGCTCAACACAGAGAGTGAAAAGAGGAGCTGCATCAATGAGCTGTTGTCACAAAAATATGTTGTTGTTTTTTTAATGAAACCATGTAAACCTATTCTGGTACAACCTCTAAATACTACTATTAACCGGTAAATTAGCATAGTTGTGCTATGCTAATAATAATAATATCTAGAAAATTCCGCAGAAAGTTTATCAGTGTGCCTACTATTGGGGCACATCTACATACACACACATTGGAAACGTCAATTAGGAGTCAGTTGGTCAACATGGCAACAGTGTTATGATAGGTGTGTGTGTGTGTGTGTGTCTGAGTCTGAGTCTGTGTGTGTGTGTGTTTGGTGTGTGTGTGTCAGAACTTGTTGCTATGGTGATTTCCTCAGAGAAGGATCCAGATCATATTTTTTAATGTTTTCTATCAGCAGTTGGTGAGCCTACCGCAAAAACTTTAAGTCTGATAGACTCCATAGTTACATGTCTGCGATCGGCACAAGATTTCCCACAATTTTGACCAACTATGATGTCAGAAGAGTTAAAACTGGAGGAGAGAGAGCAATTTGTTTGGGGAAAAAAATCAGTAAATTGTACTCCAGCTGCATGTTTTTTTTTCATAGTTTCAATCGACAGTTGGTCTGATCACAGCCAACAATTTAAATCCGATAGACTCCATAGTTACATGTCTGCGACCGGCACAAGATTTCCTACATTTCGACCAATAATTATGTAGAAGGAGTGAAAACTGGAGAAGAGAGAGAACTTTGTTTTCCAGAGATCCGTACCGCAGCCCCCCACTCTGTCCCCCACTCTAGCTCTGAACATTCCGCCACATACACACACATTGGAAAATCTGAGCCGGTCTGAAAACGGGACGATACGTAAACTGGGATTTGAGAGAAACCGTGCTTGATATCTGAACGCCCATTCAGCCCAATAAATGCCAAAGTCTTGTCTTCGGTTTAAACTTTTAATCATGTTTCTACGTTAAAGTATGGCAATACAGCACGGCCCTAAAGAGGTGGCGTTTTGAGCAATTTCCCGAACATTTCCCATTTAAGTCTATGAGAAATTTTTCGCGTTTTTTGCCGATTTCGGGAAAACCGCGCGGCAAATCTCGTTGAAACGTCATAGCACACCATTCCCGATCATTACGCACATTTCGATGTATTGTGTGTGCGCGTGTTGGCAACGCTTTGGGACTAGTAGTGCGTCAAAATCTGGCGGAAGATGGAGAATAAGAAATAAGTATGAGCAATAATAGACATTGCGCCAATTGCTGCTATTGCAGCACATCGGCACACTGAATAATGCATGTACTTTAAGTACTTTAAGTACTTTAAGTAAATGAAGTGTTTCCTGTTGCAGTTCTGGTGGAGGAGCAGCTGCCAGAGGAGAGCCGTGGTGAGTCAGACGCACTAATGTTTTGGGTTTGATATGTTATTGAGATGTCATTTGATGTTTGACATTTGAGAAATACACTCATTTGCTTTCCTGCAGATAGTTTGATGTGAAGAACGACAATTTCAAGATAAGATGCAACTTTTTCCAGCCAAATCAAAGCACCCATCGAGTCATAAAAGCGTGTTTTTACAGCTGTGCATGTGAACGTTATCCAGCGTTATCACTGATGTCCGTCTCTGCTCTGATAAGACGTGTTTTGAAGTGCATTGTTGTGTGTGATAATGACGCTAATCTGAATCCTTATTAGCCTTGATATTGTTTTTCTTTTTCTTTGTTCTGTCGCAGAGTCGGGACGAGACTTGACGAGCTCCAAGTTCACACAGGAAGCAGGTACGTTCAGAGTCTTAACTACGGGTCAGTGTTGCCTTCAAGATATGGAGGAAATCTAGAAGATGCTGCTTTTCTTGAACACACTTCTGGCAGTCCAGTCGATCTGCACGCCCTCATACTCTGCTTCTGACTGGCTAGTAGTCCTTACCTAGGTACTGTCAGGACCCTCATACTCTGCTTCTGACTGGCTAGTAGTCCTTACCTAGGTACTGTCAGGTCCCTCATACTCTGCTTCTAGTCTGGCTAGTAGTCCTTACCTAGGTACTGTCAGGACCCTCATACTCTGCTCCTGACTAGCCAGTAGTCCTTATCTAGGTACTGTCAGGGCCTCATGATGTGGTTTTTCTTTTTCTTTGTTCTGTCGCAGAGTCGGGACGAGACTTGACGAGCTCCAAGTTCACACAGGAAGCAGGTACGTTCAGAGTCTTAACTACGGGTCAGTGTTGCCTTCAAGATATGGAGGAAATCTAGAAGATGCTGCTTTTCTTGAACACATTTGTGCGTAAATCAGAACATCTGGCGGTCCAGTTTCTTGCTCAGATTTTAAATTACATTGAAGATCGTAAGTTCTTGAAATATCCCAGGGCAGAGAAAGCAGAAGAATTTGATGAGGGATTGTTAAAAGTCCGGGGACATCAGCAAATGTTAAAGGGAAACTGGTATTTATTTTTTTAACCTGGACCCAATTCTCTCATGTCCCTTTTGTGAGATTTCAAAACGACTTCCTGTTCAGATTTCAGAATGAGACTTCAGACAGATTAGACAACAGCAACCAGACTGGATCTAACAACAGGTTAAGAAGCCCGGTCATTCGGAGACTGCATCCTACGAATATTTGATTGCCAGGAGTAACTGATGTTAAAGGGAAGTTCCAGTTAGTATGGGACTATTCCCTCTGAGCCCTAAGGCCATTTTTACAGTTCATTGTCCATCTGGATTTATTTTATAATAACTTATAAAACATCAACCCTGTTGTCTACAGTCAAGATATGAACATCATTTTTTTAGGACAAACTGGGTTATTAGAATATTTGGGTTGCAGTGAGGTCACTTGCATGTTAAAAATGGTTGTAGGACCTTAAAGACAAATAAATAAATAAATAAAACGGAACATGACTCTTCCAGATATGTATTGATATCACAGACAGATAAATAATAAATAAGCCATTTTACTCTCTAAAACACTTCTCATATGTCTTGGGAGTCACACTGTGAAGAAATAATCATTAAAGCTTATACAGATGAGAAAATACAGACATTTTTTCAAAGAAGACGCTTTGGCCCTCATGACATTTACTTATGCCAATAATAACATAATAATGTCCTATTTATTGATATTACACCCACAGCAATGCTACACAAGCATTTGTGTGTCTAAAACAGTTCTATATGCAAAAATAACCATTATAAACATTATAACTCATATAAAGCACATACTATTTACATTGCTTCAAAAAAAGCCCAAATATATAATATATAATATAAATATATGCCAAATTTCAAACCAGTGAGGCCATTATGCTCTATAAAACAGTAGATATCTATCTTGTGCACTATAGCATCTTTGATTGCATACTAGACAGTTTGACTGGGAGTGTTGGCATCTTTCAGCCTCCGTACTCTTTGGATGACGTTGTCTCCCATATATGGGCATTCTATTGGCTTTACTTCCATATATGGGCATGCTATTGGCTTTGCTTCCTTATATGGGCATGCTATTGGCTTTGCTTCCTTATATGGGCATACTATTGGCTTTGCTTCCCTAAACACACGAGAGCAGACACGGAGCCGCGAGCTAGATGCAGAAATGAGCCAAAACGCGATGAATTACGTGGATAAAGTGGATCAATCTTGGATGTAACAGTGTGGATTTAAAGCCCAACGACCCCGAAAGAGGCTGGAAGTTCCAGGCTGGATAGAAAACCACCTGTAGAGGCTAGAAGGACCCGGAAGAGACCTCCGTAACCGCTAACTCGTTACCTTTTAGACGCAACTTTTGGTGAGTTTCTGTGTTGTATGGTTAATAAGTTATTAAACTATGAATCAGAGGTGCTGTTTTTGGGCTCATGGGCGAGTCTCTCGGTCTCAGAGGGGCTTGATGCACTATGCATGTTGATATAAACACAAACACTACAGTGGTACAAGGGGTGATGCCTTTTAAGTTTACCTTTTACTGCCTTTTTGGGTTTTGCTTTTTGTTTTGTTGTCGTTTGTACATTGTTTATTTGCTGAAAAATAAATACTTGGGATCCTTTCCATAATGTGGAAGTCCGTTTTATAATTGTGCGGAGGCTCCATGCAGAGCTTTTGCCGTAGCCTACGTACTAAGAGGCCTGATGTTGTTGTTTTTTGCGCTGGTGTGTGTGTGTGTGTGTGTGTGTGTGTGTGTGTGTGTGTGTGTGTGTGGGGTAGAGCGAGGGAGAAGTGAGAGAGTGGCGGAGCGAGTAGCGACTCTAGAGTCATAGTGTCTCCCCTGTTCTTTCTGACCATGCTGGGAAATCAGTAGCAGGAGAAGTCAACCCTCTCCTTGATTTCATGTTGTTTATGGAGACGGAGGACCGGGAAATGAGTCGGGGGGGGGGGGGGGGGGGTGCAATGCTAACAAGCCGCGGTCAATAGATGTGCGTCATGAAGCTACGGCGTAGGGTCCGGCATAGACGCAGAAGGGTCTGAGGCCGTCGCACAACCATAAAGCGGCCTTTAGGGTAACAATCTGGCAACAAGCTTCAGTGGACGTAAATTGACGGTGTGTAATTGCCCTGAAGGATTACATCGCAGCCCATTTTGCAGCTTCAGGGCACTCCCCGCTAAAAAAAAAAAATTTCCCATCAGCCACTTTGATTAGAAATATGGGAAACTAGGGTCCAGGTTGAAATATACTGATGTTTGCTTTTAATTAGTCACTTGAGAGGAATTGGGGAAATTGAATTTCTTTCAGAGGCAGATGTGGGAGCGGAGAACCAGTCGGAAGCACCACTGGAACCAGAACCACAGAGGGAACTAGCCAGAGAGACAGAGGGTGAGCACACGCACACACACACACACACACACACTCACACATGCACGAACACACACTCACACACACACACACACACTCG
>CM057258.1:2292364-2299864 GCA_029931835.1 Etheostoma nigrum
AGTTTCTCGGTTACCCTTTGAAAGAGTAATTGTTTTCTAATATTATATAATAGTTGTCCAAAAACCCTTAAAAAAACACGTCCAAGTGTCCAAAAAAAGGACAAAAGGCGGCAAAAAACAACAAAAAAAGTGAAAGAAAGAAGTGAGATATTATTGATTGTTGGGGGTTGTAGCGTGTAAATCCCGCCTCTGTCATGGCCGCTAACCACTAGCCGCTAACCGCTAACCATTACCCGCTAGCCGCTAACCATTAACCACTAACCGCTAACCATTACCCGCTAACCGCTAACCATTACCCACTAACCGTTACCCGCTAACCGCTAACCATTACCCGCTAACCACTAACCGCCAACCACTAACCGCTAACCATTACCCGCTAACCATTAACCGCCAACCGCTAACCACTAACCGCTAACCATTACCCGCTAACCACTAACCGCTAACCATTACCCGCTAACCATTAACCGCCAACCACTAACCGCTAATCATTACCCGCTAACCATTACCCGCTAACCCTTAACCACTAACCATTACCCGCTAACCATTACCCACTAACCATTACCCGCTAACCACTAGCCGCTAACCATTACCCGCTAACCATTACCCGCTAACCATTACCCACTAACCATTACCCGCTAACCATTACCCACTAACCATTACCCGCTAACTTCTAGCCGCTAACCATTACCCGCTAACCACTAACCATTACCCACTAACCGCTAACCACTAGCCGCTAACCACTAACCATTACCCACTAACCGCTAACCACTAGCCGCTAACCATTACCCGCTAACCATTACCTGCTAACCCGGCGTTCTCCGTGTGCTGTGGCAGGGAGTGGGAGGAAGGTAGAGTCCTCATCTTCGACGACTCCTTTGAGCACGAAGTGTGGCAGGACGCCGACCGCTACCGGCTCATCTTCATCGTGGACGTGTGGCACCCGGAGTTAACGGCGTACCAGCGCCAGACTCTCAGCCCCATCTAGACGCTAGCCGGGAACGGAGGAACCACGGCGACCCGGTAAGAACGGGGTCACCGCCCGGTGTGACCCGAGTGCAGACGTGAGTCGCTCAGATTTAAACGGTTTACGACCTAACTGTCATACTGAGATTAGTGAAATCCAGGAAATAATCAACATTTATCATTAGAAACAATAACAGAAGATGGGAATTATTTAAAAAATGTTAAATTGATTGAATGCTAACGTTAGCTCAAAACACCATTCAGCTGACAGCATTTGTTGTGTTTGATGCTAACTTGTAGCTAAGCTAGCAATCATTTCAATAGCAGTCAGTTCAAAAACGTGTTAGCTATCTATGATAGCTTGATTGCTAACGTTAGCTCAAAACGCCATTCAACTGACAGCCTTTGTTGTGTTTGATGCTAACTTTTAGCTAAGCTAGCAGTCATTTCAAAAACATTGTAGCTATCTATGGTTGTTTGATTGCTAACGTTAGCTCAAAACACCATTCAACTGAATGCATTTGTTGTGTTTGATGCTAACTTGTAGCTAAGCTAGCAGTCATTTCAAAAACGTTTTAGCTATCTATGATAGCTTGATTGCTAACATTAGCTCAAAACACCATTCAACTGACAGCCTTTGTTGTGTTTGATGCTAACTTTTAGCTAAGCTAGCAGTCATTTCAAAAACGTTTTAGCTATCTATGATAGCTTGATTGCTAACATTAGCTCAAAACACCATTCAACTGACAGCCTTTGTTGTGTTTGATGCTAACTTTTAGCTAAGCTAGCAGTCATTTCAAAAAGTTTTAGCTTTCTATGATAGCTTGATTGCTAACGTTAGCTCAAAACACCATTCAACTGACAGCCTTTGTTGTGTTTGATGGTAACTTGTAGCTAAGCTAGCAGTCATTTCAAAAACATTGTAGATATCTATGGTTGTTTGATTGCTAACATTAGCTCAAAACACCATTCAGCTGACAGCATTTGTTGTGTTTGATGCTAACTTGTAGCTAAGCTAGCAATCATTTCAATAGCAGTCAGTTCAAAAACGTGTTAGCTATCTATGATAGCTTGATTGCTAACGTTAGCTCAAAACGCCATTCAACTGACAGCCTTTGTTGTGTTTGATGCTAACTTTTAGCTAAGCTAGCAGTCATTTCAAAAACATTGTAGCTATCTATGGTTGTTTGATTGCTAACGTTAGCTCAAAACACCATTCAACTGAATGCATTTGTTGTGTTTGATGCTAACTTGTAGCTAAGCTAGCAGTCATTTCAAAAACGTTTTAGCTATCTATGATAGCTTGATTGCTAACATTAGCTCAAAACACCATTCAACTGACAGCCTTTGTTGTGTTTGATGCTAACTTTTAGCTAAGCTAGCAGTCATTTCAAAAAGTTTTAGCTTTCTATGATAGCTTGATTGCTAACGTTAGCTCAAAACACCATTCAACTGACAGCCTTTGTTGTGTTTGATGGTAACTTGTAGCTAAGCTAGCAGTCATTTCAAAAACATTGTAGCTATCTATGGTTGTTTGATTGCTAACATTAGCTCAAAACACCATTCACCTGACAGCATTTGTTGTGCTGGATGCTAACTTTTAGCTAAGCTAGCAGTCATTTCAAAAACATTGTAGCTATCTATGATAGCTTGATTGCTAACATTAGCTCAAAACACCTTGCAACTGACAGCATTTGTTGTGTTTGATGCTAACTTGTAGCTAAGCTAGCAGTCATTTCAAAAACAGTTTTAGCTATCTATGATAGCTTGATTGCTAACATTAGCTCAAAACACCATTCAACTGACAGCCTTTGTTGTGTTTGATGCTAACGTGTAGCTAAGCTAGCAGTCATTTCAATAGCAGTCATTTCAAAAACATTGTAGCTATCTATGGTTGTTTGGATGCTAACATTAGCTCAAAACACCATTCAACTGACAGCCTTTGTTGTGTTTGATTGCTAACTTGTAGCTAAGCTAGCAGTCATTTCAAAACCGTGTTAGCTATCTATGATAGCTTGATTGCTAACGTTAGCTCAAAACACCATTCAACTGACAGCCTTTGTTGTGTTTGATGCTAACTTGTAGCTAAGCTAGCAGTGAACCAACTTGGTTAAGTAGGTCCATTTTTACTGTGTTGACGTTACAGAAGTCTCATAACAGTTTACGGACTTTTCGGACCAGACGCTTCTTCCTCGGGGGATAAACTGCTAAAAATGCGGCCTACCCGAGTCGGAGAAGGATCCGGTTTTCACCGACGGACCGGGGATGTGTGTTTTTTGTGTTTTTTTTATGCGTGAGGATAAACTACTAAATAATTATCTGTCGAAGGATTAAAGCCTCAGACTGAAGGATGGAAATAAAACTACTGACTTTACAACCTTTCACCCAAAAAAACACTTGTTTTAGCCCGGATTTAACCCGGGTTAGCCCTGTTTGGACCGGGTTCCAGGTACCCACAGTCATGGAATCGTCTTTTTCTTGTTTTTGGGAAAGTTACGGGCGTCATCTGCAGATTCAGCTTCTTTCTTTGTTTCTGGGTCCCGAACCATAGACTGGAAATGCTGATGGACAACGCATCCGGTCGGTGCATTCTACCTGAAATCCTGCAGGGGGCGACACCTTAAAGGTCCCTCTCTCCTCCCTCTCTCCTCCCTCTCTCCTCCCTCTCTCCTCCCTCTCTCCTCGCTCTCTCCTCCCTCTCTTCTCGCTCTCCTCTCGCTCTCCCTTCTCTCTCCTCCCTCTCTCCTCCCTCTCTCCTCGCTCTCTTCTCCCTCTCTCCTCGCTCTTTCCTCCCTCTCTCCTCGCTCTCTCCTCGCTCTCTTCTCCCTCTCTCCCCCTCTCTCCTCGTTTTCTTCTCCCTCTCTCCTCCCTCTCTCCTCCCTCTCTCCTCGCTCTCTTCTCCCTCTCTTCTCCCTCTCTCCTCCCTCTCTCCTCCCTCTCTCCTCGCTCTCTTCTCCCTCTCTCCTCCCTCTCTTCTCGCTCTCCTCTCGCTCTCCCTTCTCTCTCCTCCCTCTCTCCTCCCTCTCTCCTCGCTCTCTTCTCCCTCTCTCCTCGCTCTCTCCTCCCTCTCTCCTCGCTCTCTCCTTGCTCTCTTCTCCCTCTCTCCTCCCTCTCTTCTCGCTCTCCTCTCGCTCTCCCTTCTCTCTCCTCCCTCTCTCCTCGCTCTCTCCTCCCTCTCTCCTCCCTCTCTCCTCGCTCTCTTCTCCCTCTCTCCTCGCTCTCTCCTCCCTCTCTCCTCGCTCTCTCCTCGCTCTCTCCTCCCTCTCTCCCCCTCTCTCCTCCCTCTCTCCTCGCTCTCTTCTCGCTCTCCCTTCGCTCTCCCCTCTCTCTCCTCCCTCTCCTCCCTCAGTCTTCCCTCTCTCTTCGCTCTCTCCTCCCTCTCTCCTCCCTCTCTCCTCCCTCTCTCCTCCCTCTCCCCTCTCTCCTTGCTCTCTCCTCTCTATCTCCTCCCTCTCTCCTCCCTCTCTCCTCCCTCTCTCCTCGCTCTCTCCTCCCTCTCTCCTCCCTCTCCCCTCTCTCCTTGCTCTCTCCTCTCTATCTCCTCCCTCTCTCCTCCCTCTCTCCTCCCTCTCTCCCCCTCTCTCCTCCCTCTCTCCTCGCTCTCTTCTCGCTCTCCCTTCGCTCTCCCCTCTCTCTCCTCCCTCTCCTCCCTCAGTCTTCCCTCTCTCTTCGCTCTCTCCTCCCTCTCTCCTCCCTCTCTCCTCCCTCTCCCCTCTCTCCTTGCTCTCTCCTCTCTATCTCCTCCCTCTCTCCTCCCTCTCTCCTCGCTCTCTCCTCCCTCTCTCCTCCCTCTCCCCTCTCTCCTTGCTCTCTCCTCTCTATCTCCTCCCTCTCTCCTCCCTCTCTCCTCCCTCTCTCCCCCTCTCTCCTCCCTCTCTCCTCCCTCTCCCCTCTCTCCTTGCTCTCTCCTCTCTATCTCCTCCCTCTCTCCTCCCTCTCTCCTCGCTCTCTCCTCCCTCTCTCCTCCCTCTCCCCTCTCTCCTTGCTCTCTCCTCTCTATCTCCTCCCTCTCTCCTCCCTCTCTCCTCCCTCTCTCCCCCTCTCTCCTCCCTCTCTCCTCGCTCTCTTCTCGCTCTCCCTTCGCTCTCCCCTCTCTCTCCTCCCTCTCCTCCCTCAGTCTTCCCTCTCTCTTCGCTCTCTCCTCCCTCTCTCCTCCCTCTCCCCTCTCTCCTTGCTCTCTCCTCTCTATCTCCTCCCTCTCTCCTCCCTCTCTCCTCCCTCTCTCCTCGCTCTCTCCTCCCTCTCTCCTCCCTCTCCCCTCTCTCCTTGCTCTCTCCTCTCTATCTCCTCCCTCTCTCCTCCCTCTCCCTCTCTCCTTGCTCTCTCCTCTCTATCTCCTCCCTCTCTCCTCCCTCTCTCCTCCGTCACTCCTCCCTCTCTCCTCTGCGCCCTCAGCGGTAACCGGTAACAACTCAGCAGATCTCCACATGCTCTGCCAATTAATAATATACATTATTAATATACATACATACAGTATATATACATACAGTATATATATATATATATATATATATATATATACTGTATGTATATATATATATATATATGTGTGTATATTAATAATATACAGTCTATGTCTCTCGGGTCTTCAAGACTTTTCTATTTTGGAGATAAGATGATGAAATTACATTTTATAACGTCTCAGTTTAATACAGTGATGATGATGATTATGGTGAAGATGATGATGATGATGGTGATGATGATGGTGATGATGATGGTGATGAAGATGATGTTGTTGATGATGATGATGATGATGATGATGATGATGAAGATGATGATGGTGATGATGATGATGATGACGATTATGGTGAAGATGATGATGATGATGGTGATGATGATGGTGATGAAGATGATGATGGTGATGATGTTGTTGATGATGATGACGATTATGGTGAAGATGATGATGATGATGGTGATGATGATGGTGATGATGATGAAGATGATGATGGTGATGATGAAGATGATGATGTTTATTAATAAGAAAAGAAACCTTAACGATGCATTTTAATATCAGTTGGTTACGTTTTTAGTTTTTCTTTCTTTAGTTTTTCTTTCTTTTTTTTCTTTCTTTTTTTCTTTCTTTTGCACAGAAAACAAGACACAAGATGTTAAAAGATGATTTATATTTATATTAAAAATAAATAAAGACAGAAAAATAAGTATTTTTTTCTGGTTTATTCTTCCTCTACTCTTCTTCTCTTTCCCTCCTCTTCTTCTTTCTCTTCTCTTTTTCTCTTTCTTTCCTTCCTCTCTTCCTCTCCTCTTCTCCTCTTTCTTTCCTTCTTCCTTTCTTCTCCTTTCTCTCCTGTTCCTCTCTTTCTCCCCTCCTCTTCCTCTCTTTCACTCCTCTTCTTTTTTCCTCCTTCCTCTTTCTCTCCTAATTCACTCCTCCTTTCTCCTTGTTTCTCTCCTTCCTCTTTTTCTTCTTCCTCTCTTTCTCTCCTCTTCTCCTTCCTCTCATCTTCTCTCCTAATTCCTATTTCCTTCTCTTCTCTCCTTCTTCCTCTCTTTCTCTCCTCTTCTCCTTCCTCTCATCTTCTCTCCTAATTCCTATTTCCTTCTCTTCTCTCCTTCTTCCTCTCTTTCTCTCCTCTTCTCCTTTGTCTCATCTTCTCTCTCTGAGCCGGTTTGTGACACTCCTCCTTTCCTCCTCTTCCCCTCTTCCTCCTTCCTCTCTCTTCTCTGCTTCCTTTTTCTCCCTCATTCCTCTCTTTCTTTCGTATTCTCTCCATCCTCTTTCTCTATTCTTCTCTTTGTTTCCTGTTCTCTCCTTCCTCTTTCTCTCCTTCCTCTCTATTTCTCCTCTTCTCTCATTTTGTCCTCTTCTCTTCCTCTCTCCTTCCTCTCTTTCTCTATTCTTCTCTCCTCTTTATTTCACATTCTCTTCTTGTTTTCTCTTGGTTTCCTCTTCTCTTTTCTTCTTGTTTCCTCTTCTCTCTGTTTTCCTCTCCTTGTTTCCTCTTATCAATTTATTTTTCTTTTCTCCCTCCCTTGTTCATCTTCTCTCCTCTCCTTGTGTCCTTTCCTTGTTTCCCCTCATCTTTTTATTCTTTTCTCTCCTCTTCTTTTCTTCTCATTGTTCCTCATTTCCTTTCCTGTCCTCCTCTCCTCTCTTCTTCTCTCCTTTCCTCGGTCTGTTAATTATCGTGACTGTCTAGAAAAACATGCTGGCTTTTCAAAATAAAAGCCCTGAGGTTAAATGAAACCCAGCACAGTCCTGTTGGTGTAAATGTTTAATTCTCTACATTCATTGAAAGGAAATACATTACTGAGTGTAGCCCTGATGACGAGTCGAACACACCTGACCAACCTGGCCTTCATACTTTACAAATAACCCACTTTAGCAAGATATTTTCAAAGTAAAATCATCTTACTTTCCTCACAAATATGATGCTTAACCCTCTGAGGTCTAACCCTCATGTTGTCCCCATGTTGTCCTCATGTTGTCCCCATGTTGTCCTCATGTTGTCCCCATGTTGTCCCCATGTTTTCCCCATGTTGTCCCCATGTTGTCCTCATGTTGTCCCCATGTTGTCC
>CM057258.1:2304864-2332364 GCA_029931835.1 Etheostoma nigrum
AGATAAAGGAAGGAGGGATGAAGAGGAAGATAAAGGAAGCAGGGATGAAGAGGAAGATAAAGGAAGGAGGGATGAAGAGGAAGATAAAGGAAGGAGGGATGAAGAGGAAGATAAAGGAAGCAGGGATGAAGAGGAAGATAAAGGAAGGAGGGATGAAGAGGAAGATAAAGGAAGCAGGGATGAAGAAGAAGATAAAGGAAGCAGGGATGAAGAGGAAGATAAAGGAAGGAGGAGATGAAGAGGAAGATAAAGGAAGCAGGGATGAAGAGGAAGATAAAGGAAGCAGGGATGAAGAGGAAGATAAAGGAAGCAGGGATGAAGAGGAAGATAAAGGAAGCAGGGATGAAGAGGAAGATAAAGGAAGGAGGAGATGAAGAGGAAGATAAAGGAAGCAGGGATGAAGAGGAAGATAAAGGAAGGAGGAGATGAAGAGGAAGATAAAGGAAGCAGGGATGAAGAGGAAGATAAAGGAAGGAGGAGATGAAGAGGAAGATAAAGGAAGCAGGGATGAAGAGGAAGATAAAGGAAGCAGGGATGAAGAGGAAGATAAAGGAGGAGGGATAAGAGGAGATAAAGGAAGCAGGGATGAGAGGAAGATAAAGGAAGCAGGGATGAAGAGGAAGATAAAGGAAGGAGGAGATGAAGAGGAAGATAAAGGAAGCAGGGATGAAGAGGAAGATAAAGGAAGCAGGGATGAAGAGGAAGATAAAGGAAGCAGGGATGAAGAGGAAGATAAAGGAAGCAGGGATGAAGAGGAAGATAAAGGAAGGAGGAGATGAAGAGGAAGATAAAGGAAGCAGGGATGAAGAGGAAGATAAAGGAAGGAGGAGATGAAGAGGAAGATAAAGGAAGCAGGGATGAAGAGGAAGATAAAGGAAGGAGGAGATGAAGAGGAAGATAAAGGAAGCAGGGATGAAGAGGAAGATAAAGGAAGCAGGGATGAAGAGGAAGATAAAGGAAGGAGGAAATGAAGAGGAAGATAAAGGAAGCAGGGATGAAGAGGAAGATAAAGGAAGCAGGGATGAAGAGGAAGATAAAGGAAGGAGGGATGAACCGGAAGTCATTCATCTTCAATGGAAGCTTCTCTCAGCTGCAAGGAGCGGCAAATCTGCCGGCGTCGCGTTTTGAGCCTTTTGGGCGTTTTGGGCGTTTTGGGCGTTTTGGGCGTTTTGCGCGTTTTGCGCGTTTTGGGCGTTTTGGGCGTTTTGAGCGTTTTGGGCGTTTTGAGCGTTTTGGGCGTTTTGGGCGTTTTGAGCGTTTTGGGCGTTTTGGGCGTTTTGAGCGTTTTGGGCGTTTTGGGCGTTTTGAGCGTTTTGGGCGTTTTGGGCGTTTTGAGCGTTTTGGGCGTTTTGGGCGTTTTGGGCGTTTTGGGCGTTTTGGGCGTTTTGGGCGTTTTGAGCGTTTTGGACGTTTTGGGCGTTTTGAGCGTTTTGGGCGTTTTGGGCGTTTTGAGCGTTTTGAGCGTTTTGAGCGTTTTGAGCGTTTTGAGCGTTTTGGGCGTTTTGGCCGTTTTGGCCATTTTGAGCGTTTTGGGCGTTTTGGGCGTTTTGAGCGTTTTGCGCGTTTTGAGCGTTTTGGGCGTTTTGGCCGTTTTGGGCGTTTTGAGCGATGATGTAATCTGTTCGTTCCTACCAAAACATTTGTTCCGAGGGAAAATGGAGGATCAGCTCATCCTCGCCGTTGCTGGGTTTCCTATCATTTATGATATGTCGTTGTTTGCGTATAGCGACCAGTTAAAAAAAAACGAGGCGTGGGATGAAGTAGCCGAGATGGTCGGTGTGTCCGGTGAGTTGATGATTCATGATCTTTGTAACGAGGGAAATGAGCCGTAGCATGGTAGTCTTCCTTTGCTTGATGTGAATGGTAGGAACGAAAAGATTACATCGTCGGAATCAGTCAGCGTGAAGGACTTCTATATTCCGATTGGGCGACTGGAGTTAGCCGCTGAACCGCTGAACCGCGGCATAGCTCATTACCATAAAGTTGAAAAATGTCAACTTTCAGATTGACGCTCAAAACGCCCAAAACGGTCAAAACGCCCAAAACGGTCAAAACGCCCAAAACGCGACGCCAACAGATTTGCCGCTCCTTGCAGCTGAGAGAAGCTTCCATTGAAGATGAATGACTTCCGGTATCTTTAGACGCTCAAGTCGCTGGCGGTGTGAACGTACGGTAAGAGATAGCAAGTGTCTTAGTTTCGAGGTCAGTCAGTGATACACATAAAGGACAATAGCGCGAAATATTTACGAAAGCGGGGAATGCTGTTCAGTTGCTCACAACACCGATTTGACCGATTTGCGCTATACGAACGCCGCCACACTGTCAAATAAAGAGGTACAATACAGGTCCATTTTTGTTCCCTAAGGTACGAACTTAACAAATGTTCCCTTAAAAGTACAAAAATGTATCTTGAAGGTACATTTCTGCACCTTCCATTGTACAGTGTGTACTTTCTGAGGTGTAAGGTACATATTTGTACCTTTTAAGGTACATTATTGATCCTCAAAGGTTTAATATTGTCCCTTAGAAGGTACAAACAGGCAGGGCTGTAGTCAAGACCACCTTAGTCGAGTCCAAGACCAGGACTAGTCGAGTCCAAGACAAGACAGAGTCCAGAGAGGTTTGAGTCCGAGTCAAGACCGAGTCCAGGACAGAATAAAGGTCTTATGCATGACAGTATCAAGACAATCATTTTGGGTTTCCCTTTCTCTCCAATATTATTATTATCAACATAATAAAGACACCTGGACTCGGTCCAGACCAATAACCATATTGGGCAAGACCAGTGGCCGAGACCGAGACAAGTCCGAGTCCAAGACAAGTCCGAGACCATAGAAAAACGGTCTTGAGTCCGGACTCGAGTCCAAGACCGGACTCGAGTACTACAGCCCTGCAAACAGCTAAGGTCCAAATGTGATCCTCTTATTCAAGGTACAACAATGTCCCTTTGAGGGTACCACCCCAGGAACAAGGTCTTGTTCCTTAAAGGTCCTGGTTTGGTACTTTTTTTTTGACAGTGCACATACTTTTTGACGAGCGTTCTTGGCGTGGCGGGGCGGCCCGAGCTTTTTTGCAGCTCAAGTCGGTGGCGGTGTGTACGTACAGTTAGGGACCCAGAGTAGTCACTCCTCCTCACCTCTTCATCGTCTCCTTGTCTCCTCCTCCTCCTCCTCCTCCGCCGCCGCAGTTTTCCCTGACGTGCAGCGCGTCGTACGTCAGCGTGTACTCCGTCTCGTCGCTGTAGTCGGGGCCCAGCAGCGATCGGGCCCAGATGCCCATGTCGTACGGCGGCAGCGTCCCGCCGAACTCCGACGGCAAACACTCGGGCTGCAGCAGCTGGTGGAGCGAGTTCAGGTTGTTACCATGGAGGAAGATCTGGGAGGAGAGGAAACAAGGGAGGAGGGGAGAGGAGAGGAGAGGAAGCAAGGGGAGGAGGGGAGAGGAGAGGAGAGGAAGGGAGGAGGGGAGAGGAGAGGAAACAAGGGAGGAGAGGAGAGGAGAGGAAGGGGAGGAGAGGAGAGGAGAGGAAGGGGAGGAGAGGAGAGGAAGGGGAGGAGGGGAGAGGAGAGGAGAGGAGAGGAAGGGAGGAGAGGAGAGGAAACAAGGGAGGAGAGGAGAGGAGAGGAAGCAAGGGGAGGAGGGGAAAGGAGAGGAGAGGAGAGGAAGGGAGGAGGGGAGAGGAGAGGAAACAAGGGAGGAGGGGAGAGGAGAGGAAGCAAGGGGAGGAGGGGAGAGGAAGGGAGGGAGGAGGGGAAAGGAGAGGAGAGGAAGGGAGGAGAGGAGAGGAGAGGAGAGGAAGGGGAGGAGAGGAGAGGAAGGGGAGGAGGGGAGAGGAAGGGAAGGGAGGGAGGAGGGGAGAGGAGAGGAGAGGAGAGGAAGGGAGGAGAGGAAACAAGGGAGGAGGGGAGAGGAGAGGAGAGGAAGGGAGGAGGGGAGAGGAGAGGAGAGGAAACAAGGGAGGAGGGGAGAGGAGAGGAAGCAAGGGGAGGAGGGGAGAGGAGAGGAAGGGAGGGAGGAGGGGAGAGGAGAGGAGAGGAAGGGAGGAGAGGAGAGGAGAGGAAGGGAGGAGAGGAGAGGAAGGGGAGGAGAGGAGAGGAGGGGAAAGGAGAGGAAGCAAGGGGAGGAGGGGAAAGGAGAGGAAAGCAAGGGAAGGAGGGGAAAACCGGGAGGGAAGGAGAAAACAGGGAGGGAAGGGAAGGAGAAGAAGCAAGGGGAGGAGAGGAAAGGAAAGGAGAGGAAAACAAGGAGAGGAGGAGAAAACAGGGAGGGAAGAGAAGGAGAGGAAGCAAGGGGAGGAGGGGAAAGAGGAGGAAGCAAGGAGAGGAGGGGAAACAGGGAGGGGAGGAAAGGAGAGGAAGTAAGGGTAGGAGGGCGAAAACAAGGAGGGGAGGAGAGGAAGCAAGAGAAGAAAGGAGAGGAGAGGAAGTAAGGGGAGGAGGGGAAAACAAGGAGGGGAGGAGAGGAAGCAAGAGAAGAAAGGAGAGGAGAGGAAGTAAGGGGAGGAGGGGAAAACAAGGAGGGGAGGAGAGGAAGCAAGAGAAGAAAGGAGAGGAGAGGAAGTAAGGGGAGGAGGGGAAAACAAGGAGGGGAGGAGAGGAAGCAAGAGAAGAAAGGAGAGGAGAGGAAGTAAGGGGAGGAGGGGAAAACAAGGAGGGGAGGAGAGGAAGCAAGAGAAGAAAGGAGAGGAGAGGAAGTAAGGGGAGGAGGGGAAAACAAGGAGGGGAGGAGAGGAAGCAAGAGAAGAAAGGAGAGGAGAGGAAGTAAGGGGAGGAGGGGAAAACAAGGAGGGGAGGAGAGGAAGCAAGAGAAGAAGGAAGGAGAGGAGAGGAAGCAAGCAGAGGGAAAACAAGAGGAGAAACCAGGAAAGTAAAGGAAACAAGACGAGTAGAGGAAAAGAAGAGAGGGAACAGAGGAAAAGAGGAGATAAGAAGAGGAAAGGAAAGGAAAGAAAGGTTGAGAGGGAAAAGGATACAGAAGACAAAAGGAAATAAGAAATAAAACAAGAAAGGAGGAGAGGAGTGTTAATAATTATACAGATAGTTGTAGTTAAAAAGAGAAGAGATGAAACTGAAATGAAAGAGAGGAGAAGTAGGAAGAAAAGAAAAGAGGATAAAAAAATATCGTGGAGAGAAGAAAACAGGATGTATGAACTGAAAAGGGAAGACTGAGGAGGAAGAAGATAAAGGAAGGAGGGAGGAAGAGGAAGGAGGGATGAAGAGGAAGGAAGGATGAAAAGGAAGATAAAGGATGAAAGATAAAGGAAGGAGGGATGAAAAGCGGAGACAAAAGAAGGAGGGATGAAGAGGAAGGAGGGATGAAGAGCGGAGACAAAGGAAGGAGGGATGAAGAGGAAGGAGGGATGAAGAGCGGAGACAAAGGAAGGAGGGATGAAGAGGAAGGAGGGATGAAGAGCAGAGACAAAGGAAGGAGGGATGAAGAGGAAGAGGAAGGAGGAATGAAGAGGATAGGGGGATGAAGAGGAAGATAAAGGATGAAAGATAAAGGACGGAGGGATGAAGAGGAAGGAAGGATGAAGAGGAAGATAAAGGATGAAAGATAAAGGAAGGAGGGATGAAGAGCGGAGACAAAGGAAGGAGGGATGAAGAGGAAGGAGGGATGAAGAGCGGAGACAAACGAAGGAGGGATGAAGAGGAAGGAAGGAGGAAGAGCGGAGACAAAGGAAGGAGGGATGAAGAGGAAGGAGGGATGAAGAGCAGAGACAAAGGAAGGAGGGATGAAGAGCGGACCAAAGGAAGGAGGGATGAAGAGTGGAGACAAAGGAAGGAGGGATGAAGAGGAAGGAGGGATGAAGAGAGGAGACAAAGGAAGGAGGGATGAAGAGGAAGGAGGGATGAAGAGGACGGAGACAAAGGAAGGAGGGATGAAGAGGAGGATAAAGGATGAAGAGGAAGGAGGGATGAAGAGAGGAGACAAAGGAAGGAGGGATGAAGAGGAAGGAGGGATGAAGAGCGGAGACAAAGGAAGGAGGGATGAAGAGGAGGATAAAGGATGAAGAGGAAGGAGGGATGAAGAGGAGGACGGTCTTTCACCCGTTTCCTGGTCTTGTCCTTGAGGAAGGGCTTGATGATGGTGTACATGGCGTGGATGTACCACGGCTGGTTCACAAAGTGGATTCCTCCAAACCGGGCGGGGAAGCTGTCCTGAGGAGAGGAGACAAGGAGACAAGGAGAGGACGAAGGGAATTAGGAGACGAGGTTAAAAGAGGAGACAGGAGAGACGATTAGAGGAGAGGAAACAAAGAGAGGAGAGGATGAAGGAGAGGAGATAAGGAAGGAAAAGGGAGAGGGGGAAAAAAATGAGTGAAAAATAGTGACGAGAGGAGATAAAAGAAGGAAAGGAAACAAGGAGAAGACACAAGGAGAGAAGATAAAAAAGGGGGGAGAAAACAGGGAAAGGAGATAAAGAGAGAAGAGGGAAAAAGGAAGAACATTGTAACCCTCATCTCGTCCTCCGAGGTCCTGAGACCCATCATGCACTCGTATCCCACTACCCTCGTCTCCTTATGACCTCATAAGGGGAAGATTCCTATATCAGATACACCGATGTGATTGGTGCCGCTCGCCTCTGGCCCCGCCCATATCAGATACACCGATGTGATTGGTGCCGCTCGCCTCTGGCCCCGCCTATATCAGATACACCGATGTGATTGGTGCTGCTCGCCTCTGGCCCCGCCTATATCAGATACACCAATGTGATTGGTGCAGCTCGCCTCTAGCCCCGCCTACATCAGATACACCGATGTGATTGGTGCAGCTCGCCTCTGGCCCCGCCTACATCAGATACACCGATGTAATTGGTGCCGCTCGCCTCTGGCCCCGCCTACATCAGATACACCGATGTGATTGGTGCCGCTCGCCTCTGGCCCCGCCTACATCAGATACACCGATGTGATTGGTGCAGCTCGCCTTTGGCCCCGCCTACATCAGATACACCGATGTGATTGGTGCCGCTCGCCTCTGGCCCCGCCTACATCAGATACACCAATGTAATTGGTGCCGCTCGCCTCTGGCCCCGCCTACATCAGATACACCGATGTGATTGGTGCCGCTCGCCTCTGGCCCCGCCTACATCAGATACACCGATGTAATTGGTGCCGCTCGCCTCTGGCCCCGCCTACATCAGATACACCGATGTGATTGGTGCCGCTCGCCTCTGGTCCCGCCTACATCAGATACACCGATGTGATTGGTGCCGCTCGCCTCTGGCCCCGCCTACATCAGATACACCGATGTAATTGGTGCCGCTCGCCTCTGGCCCCGCCTACATCAGATACACCGATGTGATTGGTGCAGAGTGGATCTTCTCCCCTCATTAGTAATCCTCTGGTGTGGAGATGGATCAGAGCTTACCTGAAGGCCCTCGATGGCCAGTTTGAGGATATTGGGCGTGAGCTTGGAGGCCTGTTTGAAGGAGAAGTTGCTCCAGTCGATGATGAGGATGAAGCCGTTGATCTGGAGCTCCGGGTTCTCGATCAGAACCTCCAGGGAGAGCAGGATCGCCCGCAGGATGTCCGTGAACGAGTTCCTGGTCGAGAAGAGGAAGAGAAGGTCAGGAAGTCGTATTTATCAACAGCCAATCAATAGTTAGAGAGAGCGTGACGCTGTGAGTCTTAACTACAACACTGTGGCTAATGATCCGTGTGTGGGTGTGTGTGTGTGTGTGTGGGTGTGTGTGTGTGTGTGTGTATATATGTGTGTGGGTGTGTGTGGGTGTGTGTGATGTGGGTGTCGGTGTGTGTGGGTGTGTAAGTGTGTGTGGGTGTGGGTGTGTGTGTGTGTGTGTGCGTGTGTGTGTGTGTATATATGTGTGTGTGTGTGTGTGTGTATATATGTGTGTGTGTGTGTGCGCGCATATGTTAGGGCTGTATAATATATGCAGGTTAAAAACATTTCTCTTCAAAACAATGTAGGACTAGTTTCTTAGTGTGTGTGTGTGTGTGTGTGTGTGTGTATATGTGTGTGTGTGTGTGTGTGTGTGTGCGCGCGCATATGTTAGGGCTGTATAATATATGCAGGTTAAAAACATTTCTCTTCAAAACAATGTAGGACTAACTTCTGTGTGTGCGTGTGTGTGTGCCTGCCTGTGTGCGTGTGTGCGCCTGTGTGCCTGCCTGTGTGTGTGTGTGTGTGTGTGTGTTACCTGCTCTGGTCCCAGTTGGAGGCGAACAGGATGAGGATTTTTCGCCCATGTTGGTCCGGAGTGTCCAGCACGCCGGGGAACCCGTCCATCAACGCCCGCTTAATCCCTGGGTCGTCCACCTGACACACGACGTGAAGACACGCGCGTCAAATAGTCATAATAATAAATAAAATATAGTTCCCTTCCCATAGTGTCGTAACCGACGCAGTGTCTCGTTCCCCTATCTCTGGGAACAAGGGTCACATACGTAACCCTAGACGTTCCCCTTCGAGGGGAACAAGGGTTACATACGTAACCCGAGACATTTCCTTTGTGTCGAAAAGGACGTTGACACCCAAGGATTCCTCTTCCAGTCTAGAAATCCAGGACCCAAATCCAAAAAGATTATGGGTCTGGCATCAAGTAATGAAAGTTTGCCATCTCGAGGGGCGGCACCAAGCGTGCATTTGAAAATCTCACTGCACGCAATTGGATAACACAGCGACCAATCAAAACACCACACAGGGGGGACGTATCTAGAGCCCCATACGCTTAGCTACCAGCGGAGCTAACTGGTAGATTCGCTCTGTTCAGCTCGCCTCTGGCCCCGCCCACATCAGATACACCGATGTGATTGGTGCCGCCTGCTTCTGGCCCCGCCTATATCAGATACACCGATGTGATTGGTACAGCTCGCCTCTGGCCCCGCCTATATCAGATACCCCGATGTGATTGGTGCAGCTCGCCTCTGGCCCCGCCTATATCAGATACCCCAATGTGATTGGTGCCGCTCGCCTCTGGCCCCGCCTACATCAGATACCCTGATGTGATTGGTGCAGCTCGGCTACAAGGGCATAGTTAATGAGCAACATTACTCAATGCCAGAGTAACTCACTGAAATCGTGCTCTCGGAGAACTCCAGGGTAAAACTTCTGCTTTTGGATCAAAGTTAGAGTTAAAACATCTGTTTAGAGTTATACTCTCTAAGAAAGGAATCTGTAAAATAACAGAAAAATGATTGGCAGCTCATAACCCCGACTGTGTCCTAAAATTAAAGGTGCACTTTGAGTTCCTGCACGATCAGCTTCTTCTTCAAACTGGACAAAAAGAAGAAAACACAAATGGAAACGG
Source organism: Etheostoma nigrum (assembly GCA_029931835.1). Classification (NCBI taxonomy): domain Eukaryota; kingdom Metazoa; phylum Chordata; class Actinopteri; order Perciformes; family Percidae; genus Etheostoma; species Etheostoma nigrum. The sequence goes on from CM057258.1 coordinate 2,314,135, forward strand.
ACCTTGAAGCTCTGGAACATGTCGAGGTTCTGCTGTCTGAACTGGAAGTACTGGGCCAGCAGCCTGAAGGTTTCCATCTGGTTGAACTTCCTGGCTCTCAGGAACCGCAGGATGAAGTCGTCGTCCGTCCGCAGGAAACCGATGTCCGGCCGCGTCACGATCATGTCTCGCACCTCCGATTTAAAAACAAGCACACGGGGCTGCCGTTAGGGAACTATACTCTCAGTCTGAATGAATCAGAAGATTTCCAAAATTAAATGTATGGTGGCCATTTTGGGCGCCCGCATTGCTCAGTTGGTAGAGTGGGAGCCCATTTAAGAAGGTTTACTCCTCAACGCAGTGGGCCCGGGTTTGACTGTGACCTGCTGTCCTGTCAAAATAAAGGCCTCCAAAAAGTAATCATTAAAAAAAAATGGTGGCCAATTTGGGACATATTCAGCTTCTCTGTCAATCAAACTGCCCTGGGGCCCCAAATGCCCCAGCTGTACTGCATGTCATTTGGATTCTGTAATATAATTTAATGCCAATTTGTGTGGGAATGTTATGGTTTGGGTATTTAGCTTTGGTTTTGTTCCTGCTTATTTGGTATTTTGGTTCTGTCTTGTGTCCTTGTGCTTGTGTCCTCGTTTCCTCCCCTGTCTTGTGTTGTAGTTTTTGTCTTGAGTTTCCCCTTGAGTGTCTCTATGTTCTGTTTCCTGTTTTATTTTGAAGTTTGGGTCTCTGTCTCGTCCTGTCTTTAGTTTTACTTCCTGTGTCTTCCCGCTCATGTGATTACCTGATGTCTTCCACCTGTTTCCCAGCCCTCTTGTCACCTGCCTCTCGTTATCTCGTTACCCGGTGTCTTTAGTGTCTGTGCTCGGCGTCACAGCGCTCTGTAGCGGCTAAAATAACTAGCAAATGCTAGCTGCCTGTCACGGAGCTCTGTAGCGGCTAAAATAACTAGCAAATGCTAGCTGCCTGTCACGGAGCTCTGTAGCGGCTAAAATAACTAGCAACTGTCGCTCTGTAGCGGCTAAAATAACTAGCAACTGTCGCTCTGTAGCAGCTAAAACAACTAGCAACTGTCGCTCTGTAGCAGCTAAAACAACTAGCAACTGTCGCTCTGTAGCAGCTAAAATAACTAGCAACTGTCGCTCTGTAGCAGCTAAAATAACTAGCAACTGTCGCTCGGCGTCACTGTAGCAGCTAAAATAACTAGCAACTGTCGCTCTGTAGCAGCTAAAACAACTAGCAACTGTCGCTCTGTAGCAGCTAAAATAACTAGCAACTGTCGCTCTGTAGCAGCTAAAATAACTAGCAACTGTCGCTCGGCGTCACTGTAGCAGCTAAAATAACTAGCAACTGTCGCTCTGTAGCAGCTAAAATAACTAGCAACTGTCGCTCGGCGTCACTGTAGCAGCTAAAATAACTAGCAACTGTCGCTCTGTAGCAGCTAAAATAACTAGCAACTGTCGCTCGGCGTCACTGTAGCAGCTAAAATAACTAGCAACTGTCGCTCTGTAGCAGCTAAAATAACTAGCAACTGTCGCTCGGCGTCACGGAGCTCTGTAGCAGCTAAAACACCTAGCAACTGTCGCTCTGTAGCAGCTAAAACAAATAGCAACTGTCGCTCTGTAGCAGCTAAAATAACTAGCAACTGTCGCTCTGTAGCAGCTAAAATAACTAGCAACTGCTTGGTGTCACAGCTCTGTAGCGGCTAAAATAACTAGCAACTAGCGCTCTGCGTCACGGAGCTCCGCTTCTTACTGTATTATTTGAATTTATAGTTATATACTGGCAGCTGTGTAATCCGAGCTTTTTATTTTCCCAAGATGCATTGGTATTAACAGTAAATACCTGTAATCTGTAACATTCGCAGATAGTGCTGTAGTATTATTTTCTCCCAGCATGCATTGCCATTTACAGTAGGATCCTGTATAACATTAAAACAGTGCGATACCGTGAGACTTTAGCTGTAAATTAACATCAAAGGTTTAAAAGTGTACGGCCAAAACACACCGACCCAACACTTTAAAAAACGCCTGAATATTATCATTAGCATGCTAACTGTAGCTAGCATTAGCTGTGGTACCTGCTGGATGTCCTGATGCAGCGTATCAGGGTTTTCATTGAGCTCTAAGCGAGCCTTCTCCGTCGTCTCGGCGCTCAGGCCGGCGTGTAGGTGCGTCATCACGGAGTCTCACTCTGCTTCGATTCCCCAACGCCCAAAATGTGTAGATCAGTTTGTTCTCCCACCTCGTATGCTTTTCAAGTTTTATTCCAACGCGTATAAATACACATATCTCCAGACAATGTTTTGCTTTTTTTGTACAATCTTGTTGTGGCTGGGATTTGGCTGTCTTTCTCTGTGACACAATCTTAGCGAGTTGCCGTTGAAACTCCAGATTTTGTCAGCTAGAGACAATCGTGCGACGGTGTTTTGTAGTTCAGTGCAACAGCTTATGAATCAACAGCTTATGAATCAACAGCTTATGAATCAACAATCGTCACCGCTGTCTTCCTCTACATTGTTGGTTCTTATGAAGCTGGAAGTGTTTTTTGGTGTTCTGACGCCGGGTAGAAATGTTGATATTGTTACAGGGACCTGTGGGTTAATGACCAGCACATGGAGAAGGGGGGAGGGGTAAGAAAACGTGCCACATTCACATCCTTTTTTGTCCTAATTTTCTTCCCGTTGGGCGTCTCTCGGCTCCCTCCTCCTCCTGCTCTCGCTCATCTTTCAGATCTCTCAGGTTGAATCAGTCGACTCTCTGCTGCGTCATGATGAGGAGGCGGGATGGCGGCGACGGGTCCTGTTGCTAGGGTCAGAGGTCAGTTAAGGCAGCTCGGTCGGTCGGGTGCGGGCGTCCTCAGCCTGAAGGAGACGGGAAACATCAGCGCAGGTACAATGTTAGAAAGGGCCGTAGAACCAGGGGCTAATTTACCGTGTTAAAGGTGCTCTTAGAAGCGATGTCACGCATGTTTTAGGCTACAACATTTATCACCTAGAACCAACATCTGAAGTCTCTTTTATATAGACCTTAGTGGTCCCCTAATACTGTATCTGAAGTCTCTTTATATAGACCTTAGTGGTCCCCTAATACTGTATCTGAAGTCTCTTTTATATAGACCTTAGTGGTCCCCTAATACTGTATCTGAAGTCTCTTTATATAGACCTTAGTGGTCCCTAATACTGTATCTGAAGTCTCTTTTATATAGACCTTAGTGGTCCCCTAATACTGTATCTGAAGTCTCTTTTATATAGACCTTAGTGGTCCCCTAATACTGTATCTGAAGTCTCTTTATATAGACCTTAGTGGTCCCCTAATACTGTATCTGAGGTCTCTTTATATAGACCTTAGTGGTCCCCTAATACTGTATCTGAAGTCTCTTTTATATAGACCTTAGTGGTCCCTAATACTGTATCTGAAGTCTCTTTTATATAGACCTTAGTGGTCCCCTAATACTGTATCTGAAGTCTCTTTTATATAGACCTTAGTGGTCCCCTAATACTGTATCTGAAGTCTCTTTTATATAGACCTTAGTGGTCCCTAATACTGTATCTGAAGTCTCTTTATATAGACCTTAGTGGTCCCTAATACTGTATCTGAAGTCTCTTTTATATAGACCTTAGTGGTCCCCTAATACTGTATCTGAAGTCTCTTTTATATAGACCTTAGTGGTCCCCTAATACTGTATCTGAAGTCTCTTTATATAGACCTTAGTGGTCCCCTAATACTGTATCTGAGGTCTCTTTATATAGACCTTAGTGGTCCCCTAATACTGTATCTGAAGTCTCTTTATATAGACCTTAGTGGTCCCCTAATACTGTATCTGAAGTCTCTTTTATATAGATCTTAGTGGTCCCTAATACTCTATCTGAAGTCTCTTTTATATAGACCTTAGTGGTCCCTAATACTGTATCTGAAGTCTCTTTATATAGACCTTAGTGGTCCCTAATACTGTATCTGAAGTCTCTTTTATATAGACCTTAGTGGTCCCCTAATACTGTATCTGAAGTCTCTTTTATATAGACCTTAGTGGTCCCTAATACTGTATCTGAAGTCTCTTTATATAGACCTTAGTGGTCCCTAATACTGTATCTGAAGTCTCTTTTATATAGACCTTAGTGGTCCCCTAATACTGTATCTGAAGTCTCTTTTATATAGACCTTAGTGGTCCCCTAATACTGTATCTGAAGTCTCTTTATATAGACCTTAGTGGTCCCTAATACTGTATCTGAAGTCTCTTTTATATAGACCTTAGTGGTCCCTAATACTGTATCTGAAGTCTCTTTTATATAGACCTTAGTGGTCCCTAATACTGTATCTGAAGTCTCTTTTATATAGACCTTAGTGGTCCCTAATACTGTATCTGAAGTCTCTTTTATATAGACCTTAGTGGTCCCCTAATACTGTATGTGAAGTCTCTTTATATAGACCTTAGTGGTCCCCTAATACTGTATCTGAAGTCTCTTTATATAGACCTTAGTGGTCCCTAATACTGTATCTGAAGTCTCTTTATATAGACCTTAGTGGTCCCTAATACTGTATCTGAAGTCTCTTTATATAGACCTTAGTGGTCCCCTAATACCTTGACCGACTGCCACTTTGCTCGTTTGAAAGCCATGATGTCTCTCTCTCATGGGGGGGGGGTGGGGGGGGGCAAATTCTCTGGGCGGGCAAAGCAGAGAAAGGGGAAGTAACCTTGCCTCTTATGACGTCATAAGGGGCAAGATTCAAGATCGGCCCATCTGAGCTTTCATGTTCTCAAAGGCAGAGCAGGATACCCAGGACTCGATTTAAACCTATCACCATTTCTAGCCCCTGGGGGGGGATAGGCAGACTCATATTAATGTTAAAAAAACAACATAAAGTGACATTTTCATGCCATGGGACCTTTAATTACACTTTGTAATTACATGTTATGTTTGGTGTATGAAGTGATTTTTACATGCTTCATTTGAACCATGTTCATTCTACAGCTTATATATTATATTCTTAACTCATTTATGTATACTATGCATCTGTTCTTGTACTTGCTGCTGCTGTTGGGATCAATAAAGGTTATCCTAATCTCAGATGACCCCCCTACCACCCCACCACCACCCTCTCCCATCCACCCCAACCCCCCACTCATCCCCATCTGCTGTTCACAGTGATTGTGTCAGATGTCGCCCAATCTGTCCACTGAGACTGCATCATGACAAAAAAAAGAAGAGAGAAAACCCAGAGACACGTGAAGGTCCCATGGGGCTTTAATTACATTTCCACCCCCGAGATCAAACATAAATGCAAATAAAACTCAAAGGATGTGGCTCTAATTGTGCAAAAAACTGTTTAAATTCAACGTAGAGCCTCTTAAATTCATCTAAATGTTCACATTTCTGTCAGTTTAATGCTAAAAGTCACCCTGGCGTGTGTGTGTGTGTGTGTGTGTGTGTGTGTGTGTGTGTGTGTGTGTGTGTGTGTGTGTGTGTGTGTGTGTGTGTGTGTGTGTGTGTGTGTGTGTCTCAAAATGTCCTCACAAGCAGGCAGAAATATAAGAGCATCCTCCAAAGGTGAGCACATTTATTTTGGGAATGAAGCTCGTCTGCGTGCAGTTTGCTGTATTTAATGTAATATTAGAGAGAAATGCACCTGCTAGGTGTGCTGGTTGAATCCCGGCCGTCCTGGCTGGCCCGACGGCCCTCCGGTGGTGGTGGTGGTGGTGGTGGTGGTGCTGATGCTGGGGACGGTGGTGGTGGTGGTGGCCATCGGTATCCCGCGGACAAAAAAGAGATTTCTCCGTCCAAATGAATAACAAAAAAAAACAAAACAACAACAACCAAGAAAATAAAAATGAAAAGGTCCCTGAACGCGTCAGACGCGGGTGAAGCCTGTCCTTGTGAGTCCGTGGGCTTTGTAAGGTACGGGGAGGGAGGACGCAGCGGGATCCCACCGAGATGCGTGTTCACTCTGGGCTCCGAGAAGACGTCAGGATGTCAAGGTTTTTCAAAGTAAAGCGCGCAACTTCCGGAAAAAAATAGATGTTAGATGGTGTAAAACCCAGATTCAGAATCAGAAAAAAAAAATGTTTATTGCCATAATAATTAATTTGCCTCGGTTAATAGTGCAAACAAAAACAACCAAACATATTGAACATTTAAGGGTACGGCTTTACAATAAGGTAAGGGTAGTTACTTGAAGAGTAACGAGTAATTAGTTACTGTTTTTTAAAAAGGTAGTTACGTAACTACCTTTTTAAAAAATAATAAATACCCTTTTGAAAAGGGGTAACTAATCTATCTTTCTATCTATCTGTCTGTCTGTCTGTCAATAAATGCATAAATGTCTTACTTTGTATATACAGTTTGTGCAATGAATAAACTCAAAAACAGGTAATGATAATAATAATAATAATAATAATATTACATTTAATTTGTAATGCACTTTATATCTACGCAAATCCCAAAGTGCTACATGATAAAACAGGTAAGTGTTAAAAATAAAAATAGATAGATAGATACTTTATTCATCCCGAAGGAAAAACCTTCTATATTTTACTTTTCCAGGAGATATAACCAACATTATATTTATATTTCCGATAAGGTCTTTGGCCACAAAGTCCAAGCTTTTATTTTGAAAACACACTACTCGTTTCTCTTCCTCTTTTTAACAAACTGTTTAACTTGATCTACCTGCACGCTCGCGCCTGTGTGACAGCAGCTGACGGTCACGCGCGTTCACGAGGAAATATGGGCATATTGTACGCGCACACGCAGTGGCAGGTGCGCGCATTTGCACACATATATAAGCTACAGGAAGTCGGTTTAACACATTATAAATTGTATTTTTATACACAAAATTATGTATTTACTTTTTCTTTCAAATTCACTAATATTATATTTTATTATTACTTTTATTTTTTTCAATGCACTTCCACAATTTTGTACCCTTGCTGTTTCTAACCCTTATTTTCATGATTTAATGTGTTAATTGTTCTCCCGATTAATCATTTTGTCTGAAGATGTCCATCACTAATTCTTAGGTCACATGATTAAATGTCTTGCTTTGTGCTTCTAGAAGTCCAAACTATCAAAAACTAAAAGATCTTTACAATTTAAAGTAAAATAAAACAGACAAAAGCAGCAAATCCTCCAGTTAAACAAGCTAGAATCAGAGAAAGTTGAGATGTTTTAATAGAAATTACTCAGACAATGAATCTTTTGCCTATTAATTAATTAATAAACCGACAAAATCGTTACAAATTGAAGATAAAGCTTAAAACAATAACTCTCTCAGCTGTGGTACTGAGAGGAAATAACAGAAAATTAATAGAAACACCAGACTGGTCCTTTAACCCTCGGAAATTAAAAATTAGAAACCTTTTATCAACGTTATGGTCATCTCTTTCGACCCTTTTGCCTCCCCCCCCCCCCCCCCCCCCGATGATTTTGTCATTTTTTTCAACATTTGTCGACTTTTTCTGCGCCTTTTGAAAATTTTGGCCGGCCATTTTTCACTTTTTTTTATTCATTTTTGTTACTTTGTTTTTAACATCTTTGGTGGCAGTAGCTCAGTCTGTAGGGAGTCTGGAGGGAAACTGGTTCAAGTCCCCGTATGGACCAAAAAAGTACGGAGTGTGAATTGGTGGCTGGAGAGAGATGCCACTTCACCTCCTGGGCACTGCCAGGTGCTCTTGAGCAAGGCACCGTACCCCCCTAACCGCTCAGGGCGCTGGTTCGGCTGGCAACCCCCCCACTCTGACATCTCTCCATTAGTGCATGTATAGATCCTGAGCGTGTGCGTGTGTGTGTGTGTGTGTGTGTGTGTGTGTGTGTGTGTGTGTGTGTGTGTGTGTGTGTGTGTGTGTGTAGTTCAGGACTGTGTGTGATAACTAACAAAGTGTGGACACAGAGTGTAAATTGTACTTTCCCCATTGGGGATCAATAAACAGATTTAAAATTAAAATTAAAAAATTGATAACAGCGTGAGAGCTTTTATTGTGAAGGCGTGCTGTCGCCTCCTCGCCCAGTGACGTATTTCCTGTTGTGCCAAGGTCCACTTAGCTTGGAAACACCTCACCGAGAGCGTCTCACTACCTCGTTTCAACCCTTAAATTACTTTAAAAAACCTTTGTTACTGACTCGTAAATCACCTTTTCATACGTATTGACGTTTCTACGACAGGTGTTCGCACGTGTCACATCGCGGGACCTTGTCTTTTGTCTTTTTTTGGGGACATTTTGATCGACAGTTAGCTAAATCTGCCCTTAGCTTAGCGGCTAGCCACCGTTCACTCCTCAAGGAAAGAATCGATTAATCGATATCGTTGTAATCATGGATCGATCGGGAATCGCAGCAGAAACTCCGAAGGTAAGAAGCTCTTTTCATTTGATGTCCACGTTGTTTTTTTTGTCTTCTTCAACCCTCAAAATCAACACTTCTGTTGACGCTTTTAATCGAAATTTTTAACTTTTTCTCACGTTTTTTGTCCCTTTCTCAACACTTTTTTATAATGTTTGTCACTTTTTCTTACGTAACACTAACTTATTAACTTTAGTTTTACAGTTATTTTTGGAATTTATGGTCAATAAACCTCATTTATAGGAAATTAGACCTAATGTTTGAGTTAGAAAAGCAGAAATTAGGAATTATTGAGACTAAAATTAAAGGAATGGATGTTGATGATAATCACAGACTGGAATATGTCAACTTTTACTCAATACTATTTCAAAAACACTTCCATTTGTTTTACAATGCTATAAAATTGAATAAGACGCCCCAAAATTAATGAAAGTAGAGATTTGTACTTGGCAAAGAGCGTTGGGTGGAATCAATCATGTTATTTTGGGGAATTAAAAAGAACATTGATATAGGACAACATGAGGACAACATGAGGACAACATGAGGACAACATGGGGACAACATGAGGACAACATGGGGACAACGTGAGGACAACATGAAGACGACATGAGGGCAACATGAGGACAACATGGGGACAACATGAGGACAACATGGGGACAACGTGAGGACAACATGAAGACGACATGAGGGCAACATGAGGACAACATGAAGACGACATGAGGGCAACATGGGGACAACATGAGGACAACATGGGGACAACATGAGGGCAACATGAGGACAACATGAGGGCAACATGAAGACGACATGAGGGCAACATGGGGACAACATGAGGACAACATGGGGACAACATGAGGGCAACATGAGGACAACATGAGGGTTAATTTTACCTGAAGAACATTGTATGGCATCCATGTTATTTTTAGGCAATTTGTTTGATAGAAAGCCGAGTTCCTGATATTAAAAATAATAAATCAGGTTAAATTGGACCAACGCGAGGGTTAGAGTCTGAAGTCGTCAGCGGACAGATACGATTCGCCCTTAACCCTCATGTTGTCCTCGGGGCAAATTTGACCCATTTTTATAGTTTCTTATCTCAGAAATATGGGTTAATTTGCCCCGAGGACAACATGAGGACAACATGAGGACAACATGAGGGTTAATTTGCCCCGAGGACAACATGAGGACAACATGAGGGTTAATTTGACCCGAGGACAACATGAAGACAACATGAGGGTTAATTTGCCCCGAGGACAACATGAAGACAACATGAGGGTTAATTTGCCCCGAGGACAACATGAGGACAACATGAGGGTTAATTTGCCCCGAGGACAACATGAGGACAACATGAGGGTTAATTTGCCCCGAGGACAACATGAAGACAACATGAGGGTTAATTTGCCCCGAGGACAACATGAGGACAACATGAGGGTTAATTTGCCCCGAGGACAACATGAAGACAACATGAGGGTTAATTTGCCCCGAGGACAACATGAAGACAACATGAGGGTTAATTTGCCCCGAGGACAACCCTACCACAGCACCGTGGGCCTCATTACGTCATCGTGCAGCGTGACTCAGTGAAATGAACCCGGCGAGTGAGTCACGACTGGACAGAAACAATAAAGACTGAGACAAGTTCAGACATGTCTGAGCAAGAGACGCACGCACACTGTCCCACTGTCTTCTTAGGGACAGCCCACTTCCTCACTTTTCCCCCACATCTGTCACTTTTTTTCAACACTCTTAATATTTCTTTGAATGCTATAAAATTGAAGAAAACACCCAAATGAAAGCAGTGAACTGATCCTTTATTTTACTTGTAAAGATTAACAGTTGTATGAAACCATCCTACCATTATTTTTGGTGGACACTTTGGTTGAAAGAAACCCAACTTTCCGATCAAGAATCTGGACAACAGGAGGGTTGAAAAAGAAAAATGTGGTAAATTGTCCGTCTTCCAAAAAAAGACACTTTCCACCGGGCTAAACAACTTAGTGTGTGCACTGTGTGTGTTTGCACCGATCACCAAGGTGTAACTTATTGGGGCAGTAAACCCTCTGCTGATGGTGTAATAATGGCTGACTAGCCTCCGAGGTGACGTGGTTGTCACATATAACACCGTCTATTTCAGGTGTTATCAACTTGTGCCAACATACCTCCTTTTAACCCTTGTGTTGTCTTCCCGTACACCACAAACTTGTTGTCCTTCCGGGTCAAAATTGAAAATAACCTACTTTATATGAGATATTACCTACTTTTTGAGTTTAAAAATTATGAATTGTTTTATGAAATATATATATATATATAAAAGAAGATCGGAGGATGTTGAGTGACTCCTACACTGGTTTATGTCAAAGTTGAGTCAGGATACTGCTTAAAAACCATTTAAACATATTTCTTCCAAATGCTATGAGAATGAATGATGAAAAAAAAACAAAATACTATAGAAGTAATTATTTATTTTACTTGTGAAGAATATTGTATAGCTTCCATACAATGTACATGCATACATCCAAGTTATTTTGGGGCAATTTTGTTGTAAGAAACCCATATTTCTGAGATAAGAAACTATAAAAATGTGTCAAATTTGCCCCGAGGACAACATGAGGGTTAAGGGCGAATCGTATCTGTCCGCTGACGACTTCAGACTCTAACCCTCGCGTTGGTCCAATTTAACCTGATTTATTATTTTTAATATCAGGAACTCGGCTTTCTTTCAAACAAATTGCCTAAAAATAACATGGATGCCATACAATGTTCTTCAGGTAAAATTAACCCTCATGTTGTCCTCATGTTGTCCTCATGTTGTCCTCATGTTGTCCCCATGTTGTCCCCATGTTGTCCCCATGTTGTCCCCATGTTGTCCTCATGTAGTCCTCATGTAGTCCCCATGTTGTCCTCATGTTGTCCCCATGTTGTCCTCATGTTGTCCCCATGTTGTCCTCATGTTGTCCCCATGTTGTCCCCATGGTGCCCTCATGTTGTCCTCATGTCGCCCTCATGTTGTCCTCATGTTGTCTTCATGTTGTCCTCATGCTGTCGTCCTGTCACCCTCATGTTGTCCTCATGTCGTCCTCATGTCGTCCTCATGTTGTCTTCATGTTGTCCTCATGTTGTCCCCATGTTGTCCCTCATGTTGTCCTCATGTTGCCCTCATGTTGTCCCCATGTTGTCCTCATGTTGTCCTCATGTTGTCCTATATCAATGTTCTTTTTAATTCCCCAAAATAACATGATTGATTCCACACAACGCTCTTTGCCAAGTACAAATCTCTACTTTCATTAATTTTGGGGCGTCTTATTCAATTTTATAGCATTGTAAAACAAATGGAAGTGTTTTTGAAATAGTATTGAGTAAAAGTTGACATATTCCAGTCTGTGATTATCATCAACATCCATTCCTTTAATTTTAATCTCAATAATTCCTAATTTCTGCTTTTCTAACTCAAACATTAGAGACTTTAGAGAGACAGAGAGGGACGAACAGGCAGAGTAAAAGAGAGAGAGACAGACAAAGGGACGCAGAGACAGAGGTAGGAACAGAGAGAGAGACACAGTGAAAGAGAGAGAGAGACACAGACAAAGGAAGGGAGAGACAAAGGTAGGAACAGAGAGATAGGAAGGGACAGAGAGAGAGGGGAGGGACAAAGAGACGGACAGGGATAAAGAGACACAGAGAGGAAGGAACAGAGAGAGACATAGTGAAAGAGGGAGAGAGAGAGAGTGAGAGGGACAAAGATGGAGAGGGAGGAACAGAGAGAGAGACAGACAAATGGAGGCAGAGACAGAGGTAGGAACAGAAAGAGAGAGACAGAGAGAGAGAGACACAGACAAAGGATGGGAGAGACAGAGGGGGAGGGACAAAGAGACGGACACAGAGGGAGGAACAGAGAGAGACATAGTGAAAGAGAGAGAGACCGAAAGAGAGGGACAAAGAGATGGAGAGGGAGGAACAGAGAGAGAGAGACAGAGCGAGAGACAGACAAAGGGAGGCAGAGACAGAGATATGAACAGAGCGATAGGGAGGGACAGAGAGAGAGAGAGGAAAGGGCGAAGAAAGGAGGGACGGTGTCTTCCTGCGCGGGACACTAATGTGTGTGTTGTGTTTGTGGACCAGAGCCCGTGGGGCCCCGTGGCCCCGGCCCCTGCAGCCTGCTCTCTGACGGATGTGATGAGCGAACAGCTGGCCAATCAGCTGGAGGAGGAGGACAGCCACTTCCTGTCTCTCTCGGAGTGAGTCCTCACCGTTCCACCTGTCTCTGTGCAGTCTTCTTTATTAATCTTTTATTAAAAAATGTCTTATTAATCTTTGTGTCTTTCTGTCTCCTCCTTTCTTTACCTTTCCTCTCTCTCTTTCTGTCCCTCATCTCTCTGTCTCTCCCTCCCTTTGTCGGTCTCTTTGTCTCTCTCTCTCTCTGTCCCTCCCTCTCTGTGTCTCTCTATCTTCTTTTCCATTTTTTGTCCCTCTCTCTCTGTCCCTCTCTCTGTCTTTCTCTCTCTCTTTCTCATTGTTTCTCTCTCTCGCTCTCTCTCTGTTTCTGTGTCTCTCTCTGTCTCTCTCTTTCCCTCCCTCTCTGTGTCTTTCTATCTTCTTCTGTTTATTTGTCCCTCCCTCCCTCTCTCTGTCTCTGTCCCTCTGTCTCTGCCTCTCTCTGTCCCTATCCCTCTGTCCTCCTCTCTGTCCCTCTGTCTGTCTTTCTCTTTCTCATTGTTTCTCTCTGTTTCCGTCTGTCTCTGTTTCTCTCTGTCTTCGTCTCTCTCTGTCTTTCTCTCTCCTTCCCTCCCTCTCTGTCTTTCTATCTTCTTCTCCGTTTCTTTGTCCCTCTGTCCTTCTCTGTCTTTCTCTCCCTATTTTCTCATTGTTTCTCTGTTTCTGTCTCTCTCGCTCTCTCTGTTTCTCTCTGTCCCTCTCTCTCTGTCTCCGTCTCTCTCTGTCTCTCTCTCTCTCTGTCTTCGTCTCTCTCTCTTTCCCTCCCTCTCTGTGTCTTTCTATTTTTTTCTCCGTTTCTTTTTCCCTCTGTCCCTCTCTCTCTGTCCCTCTCTCTGTCTTTCTCATTGTTTCTCTCCGTCTGTCTCTCTCTGTCCCTCTCTCTCTGTCCCTCTCTCTGTCTGTCTCTCAGCCCCGGAGCAGATCTCTTGCTGTCAGATGAAATCTCGGAGACAACCAGCGACCTGATGCTCGCCCAGATGTTGCAGATGCAGTTTGACCGCGAGTTTGACGATCAGCTCCGCCGGGAGGAGAAGAAGTTCAACGGAGAAAGCAAAGGTAGAGACACAAGAGTCCGGCGCGTGAGACACGCAGCGGGGGGACGAAGACAGACGGCAGGTAGTTCAATGACAGTTTTACTCTTTGTGTCCAGTGTCCATCTCCTTTGAGAACTACCGCATGGTCCACCCGTATGAAGACAGCGACAGCTCAGAGGACGAGGTGGACTGGCAGGACACGAGACACGACCCCTACAGAGCTGGTAACATAAGAAATGTTAATATGATTATATCAAAACCCTAAAGCTGTCTCACTGTCGTCCTCTGTGTCTCTGACTCCCTGTTGTCCTCTGTGTCTCTGCCTCCCTGTCGTCCTCTGTGTCTCTGACTCCCTGACGTCCTCTGTGTCTCTGCCTCCCTGTCGTCCTCTGTGTCTCTGACTCCCTGACGTCCTGTGTCTCTGACTCCCTGTCGTCCTCTGTGTCTCTGACTCCCTGTCGTCCTCTGTGTCTCTGCCTCCCTGTCGTCCTCTGTGTCTCTGACTCCCTGACGTCCTGTGTCTCTGACTCCCTGTCGTCCTCTGTGTCTCTGCCCCCCTGTTGTCCTCTGTGTCTCTGACACATGTCGTCCTCTGTGTCTCTGCCTCACTGTCGTCCTGTGTCACTGACTCCCTGACGTCCTGTGTCTCTGACTCCCTGATGTCCTCTGTGTCTCTGACTCCCTGTCGTCCTCTGTGTCTCTGACTCCCTGTCGTCCTCGTGTCTCTGGCTCCCTGTCGTCCTCTGTGTCTCTGACTCCCTGTTGTCCTCTGTGTCTCTGACTCCCTGTCGTCCTCTGTGTCTCTACCTCACTGTCGTCCTCTGTGTCTCTGACTCCCTGTCGTCCTCTGTGTCTCTACCTCACTGTCGTCCTCTGTGTCTCTGACTCCCTGTCGTCCTCTGTGTCTCTGCCTCCCTGTCGTCCTCTGTGTCTCTGCCTCCCTGTCGTCCTCTGTGTCTCTGCCTCCCTGTCGTCCTCTGTGTCTCTGCCTCCCTGTCGTCCTCTGTGTCTCTGCCTCCCTGTCGTCCTCTGTGTCTCTGCCTCACTGTCGTCTTCTGTGTCTCTACCTCCCTGTCGTCCTCTGTGTCTCTGCCTCACTGTCGTCCTCTGTGTCTCTGCCTCACTGTCGTCTTCTGTGTCTCTGACTCCCTGTCGTCCTCTGTGTCTCTGCCTCACTGTCGTCTTCTGTGTCTTTGACTCCCTGTCGTCCTCTGTGTCTCTGACATTAGGTATAATTTCCCATTTGACCCTCTCGTATCCCTCTGACCCGGGACTTATTTGGGGTTTTAAAAACAATTCTGAAATAAAAGTTTCCTTCATAATCTATTAACAAATATTGTCTTTATCTCCATTTCCAACTTCTGAGATAACATCTATGTTTAGGGAATGCATCAGTCTCTACTAGCACACAATTAAACATGGAAGTGGGGTTCATTTTTTGTCATAAGGTTATAATTCATGTTAAAAATCCACTATGGAAACAACATAAATGTCATATCCAGAATAATGTTCTGAGTCAGGAATACATGTTTATCACAGGAAATAAGGTAAGGACGTTGATTTCAGGTAGAAACAATTATAACTTGGACTATTTTTCTTCTTGTAAAAATGTGAAATGGGTCAATATATAAGGCGTTCTGTGTCTGATCCTGCAGAAAAGCCCCAGACTACGCCCAGGAAGGGCTTCACCGGGAAAGGCAAGAACATCACCACCAAACACGACGAGGTGGCCTGCGGACGCAAGAACACGGCGCGCATGGACAACGTAAGACACATTCTGTGTTTTATATGTATTTACACATGTTAATGATTCTACGTGATCCCAAAAAAGCCTAAAAGCATCTTGGTTATGTTTTTAGTCTAAAAGAGTCGTCATTATTATGACTAAAAACATAATAATGAAGACTCTTTTAGACTAAAAACATAATAATGAAGACTCTTTTAGACTAAAAACATAATAATGAAGACACTTTTAGACTAAAAACATAATAATGAATACTCTTTTAGACTAAAAACATAATAATGAATACTCTTTTAGACTAAAAACATAATAATGAAGACTCTTTTAGACTAAAAACATAATAATGAAGACTCTTTTAGACTAAAAACATAATAATGAAGACTCTTTTAGACTAAAACCATAATAATGAAGACTCTTTTAGACTAAAACCATAATAATGAATACTCTTTTAGACTAAAAACATAATAATGAAGACACTTTTAGACTAAAAACATAATAATGAAGACTCTTTTAGACTAAAAACATAATAATGAAGACTCTTTTAGACTAAAAACATAATAATGAAGACACTTTTAGACTAAAAACATAACATAATAATGAAGACTCTTTTAGACTAAAAACATAATAATGAAGACTCTTTTAGACTAAAAACATAATAATGAATACTCTTTTAGACTAAAAACATAATAATGAAGACTCTTTTAGACTAAAAACATAATAATGAAGACTCTTTTAGACTAAAAACATAATAATGAAGACTCTTTTAGACTAAAAACATAATAATGAAGACTCTTTTAGACTAAAAACATAATAATGAAGACTCTTTTAGACTAAAAACATAATAATGAAGACTCTTTTAGACTAAAAACATAATAATGAAGACTCTTTTAGACTAAAAACATAATAATGAAGACTCTTTTAGACTAAAAACATAATAATGAAGACTCTTTTAGACTAAAACATAATAATGAAGACTAGACTCTTTTAGACTAAAAACATAATAATGAAGACTCTTTTAGACTAAAAACATAATAATGAAGACTCTTTTAGACTAAAAACATAATAATGAAGACTCTTTTAGACTAAAAACATAATAATGAAGACTCTTTTAGACTAAAAACATAATAATGAAGACACTTTTAGACTCTTTTAGACTAAAAACATAATAATGAAGACTCTTTTAGACTAAAACATAATAATGAAGACTCTATTAGACTAAAAACATAATAATGAAGACTCTTTTAGACTAAAAACATAATAATGAAGACTCTTTTAGACTAAAACATAATAATGAAGACTCTTTTAGACTAAAAACATAATAATGAAGACTCTTTTAGACTAAAAACATAATAATGAAGACTCTATTAGACTAAAAACATAATAATGAAGACTCTTTTAGACTAAAAACATAATAATGAAGACTCTTTTAGACTAAAAACATAATAATGAAGACTCTATTAGACTAAAAACATAATAATGAAGACTCTTTTAGACTAAAAACATAATAATGAAGACTCTTTTAGACTAAAAACATAATAATGAAGACACTTTTAGACTCTTTTAGACTAAAAACATAATAATGAAGACTCTTTTAGACTAAAAACATAATAATGAAGACTCTTTTAGACTAAAAACATAATAATGAAGACTCTTTTAGACTAAATAATAATGAAGACTCTTTTAGACTAAAAACATAATAATGAAGACTCTTTTAGACTAAAAACATAATAATGAAGACACTTTTAGACTCTTTTAGACTAAAAACATAATAATGAAGACTCTTTTAGACTAAAAACATAATAATGAAGACTCTTTTAGACTAAAAACATAATAATGAAGACTCTTTTAGACTAAAAACATAATAATGAATACTCTATTAGACTAAAAACATAATAATGAAGACTCTTTTAGACTAAAAACATAATAATGAAGACTCTTTTAGACTAAAAACATAATAATGAATACTCTATTAGACTAAAAACATAATAATGAAGACTCTTTTAGACTAAAAACATAATAATGAAGACTCTTTTAGACTAAAAACATAATAATGAAGACTCTTTTAGACTAAAAACATAATAATGAATACTCTATTAGACTAAAAACATAATAATGAAGACTCTTTTAGACTAAAAACATAATAATGAATACTCTATTAGACTAAAAACATAATAATGAAGACTCTTTTAGACTAAAAACATAATAATGAAGACTCTTTTAGACTAAAAACATAATAATGAAGACTCTTTTAGACTTAAGAACGTCTAAAAGCGTCTTCAGGAGAAATGTGCAGGTTGAATCTTTTATTTTTAACTTTCGGGCTATATGTTAACTTCTGCATACAAAGAAAAACGGTACGTTGGTTCCCTCAAAAAGCAGTTTAATGTCCATGTTAATGGCCATTTAATGTTTAATGTCCATGTTAATGTCCATGTTAATGTTTAATGTCCATTTAATGTTTAATGTCCATGTTAATGTCCATTTAATGTCCATGTTAATGTTTAATGTCCATGTTAATGTTTAATGTCCATGTTAATGTTTAATGTCCATTTAATGTTAATGTCCATGTTAATGTTTAATGTCCATGTTAATGTTTAATGTCCATGTTAATGTTTAATGTCCATGTTAATGTCCATGGTAATGTTTAATGTCCATTTAATGTTTAATGTCCATGTTAATGTTTAATGTCCATGTTAATGTCCATGTTAATGTTTAATGTCCATTTAATGTTTAATGTCCATGTTAATGTCCATGTTAATGTTTAATGTCCATGTTAATGTCCATGTTAATGTTTAATGTCCATGTTAATGTCCATTTAATGTCCATGTTAATGTTTAATGTCCATGTTAATGTCCATGTTAATGTTTAATGTCCATGTTAATGTTTAATGTCCATGTTAATGTCCATGTTAATGTTTAAT
>CM057258.1:2344864-2347364 GCA_029931835.1 Etheostoma nigrum
GGGGGGTCTGGGGAACGGGTGGGTGCGCCGGTAGTTATAAAACGATTATTAGACTATGAAATATGCCGACTCTGATATGTTCATTATACAATATGTTTCTATACAAATCCCACAGCAAGAAAATGTCACTTTATGAGGTTTTTTGACATTAATATGCCTTTATCCCTCATGCTGTCCTCGGGTCAAATTGACCCGTTTTCAAAGTGTTTTATATCAAAAATATGGATTTCTTTCAACCGAATTGCACAAAAATAACATGGATGGATACAACATGGATACATTTAAATCTTTGGGTGTTTTATTTAGTCTTTTAGCATTTTAATTATTTTGTTTAATGGTTTCAAAACAGTAAACTAAACTTTGACATCTACCCATCTGAGATCCTCTCAACACCCTCTGATCCTAACTATTAGTCGGAATAATTTCTGCCTTTTTAACTACATTTTTTTTTTTATATAAATGAGGTTTGTTGACCAGGAATTCCAAGAATAAGAATAATAAAACCTATTATTAAACCAGTTCAGGTTTTTAAAAAAGCGCCAAGAGCAAAGAAAACGTGAGAAATGAATCAGAAAAAGCAAAAAAACGGAAAAGCCCCAAAAAATTTTCAATTATATATGTATATATTTTTGTCCCCATGTTGTCCTCATGTTGTCCTCATGTTGCCCCCATGTTGCCCCCATGTTGCCTTCATGTTGTCTTCATGTTGCCCCCATGTTGCCCCCATGTTGTCCGCATGTTGTCCTCATGTTGTCCTCATGTTGTCCTCATGTTGCCCTCATGTTGTCCTCATGTTGCCCGCATGTTGTCCTCATGTTGTCCTCATGTTGTCCTCATGTTGCCCGCATGTTGTCCTCATGTTGTCCTCATGTTGTCCTCATGTTGTTCTCATGTTGCCCTCATGTTGCCCCCATGTTGCCCCCATGTTGTCCCCATGTTGTCCTCATGTTGTCCTCATGTTGCCCCCATGTTGTCCCCATGTTGTCCTCATGTTGTCCTCATGTTGTCCTCATGTTGTCCTCATGTTGTCCTCATGTTGTCCCCATGTTGTCCCCATGTTGCCCCCATGTTGTCCTCATGTTGTCTTCATGTTGTCTTCATGTTGTCCTCATGTTGTCCGCATGTTGTCCTCATGTTGTCCCCATGTTGCCCTCATGTTGCCCTCATGTTGCCCTCATGTTGTCCCCATGTTGTCCCCATGTTGTCCCCATGTTGTCCCCATGTTGTCCCCATGTTGTCCCCATGTTGTCGGCATGTTGTCCTCATGTTGTCCGCATGTTGTCCGCATGTTGTCGGCATGTTGTCCTCATGTTGTCCGCATGTTGTCCTCATGTTTTGCAATGACAGTGCGTTCTCTGCTGCACGCGTCATGAAAAAACTGACAAATACAAAATGCTGCGCCACGCAGCGGCCGGCAGGAGGTTCAGAGTTGCAACGCGGTCGATGTCATGTGTCGGCACGAAGCATCCGGCACAGATTGGTTAAATACTTGTTCATTTCTTACACTGAACCATTTACTTTTATTCTATTTTAGCCCTTTTAATATTTGAATTGTTATTAACTGCTCTTCAAACATTGAATTAAACTGTCATCACTTTAAGATATAAGTTAAGATGTCAATGGCAATGCAGGCTGTAATGTCGACTGTGATGTTCAAAAATCAACAAATTACTAATTACAAAATACGATCCCCCTACAGTACGGTACTAAGAGGTTTTTATGGCTATAATGCTATGTTATTGTTTGTAAAACTACCGTGTGTGTGTGTGTGTGTGTGTGTGTGTGTGTGTGTGTGTGTGTGTGTGTGTGTGTGTAGCTGATGCAGCTGTTGTACCAGGAGTGTAATCTGGTTCATGCGGATCTCAGTGAATACAACATGCTGTGGCACAAAGGGAAGGTACAACGTCTTTCCTTTCTTTAAATTGCTTCCTGTCCTTCATTCTGTCTTCATCCATGAACTCTTTTCATTATTTCAACGTTCTTTAAGGCCCAAACGCACCTGAAAGCGTCTGACGCAAGCATTTGAAAGTACACCTATTGTTTTCAGTGGCCGAACACATGCCGAAAGGCGCTCCGAAATGGACCTGGTTTTGGTTTTGGGAGCACCAAATGGACCTGGTTCTGGTTTTGGGAGCACCAAATGGACCTGGTTCTGGTTTTGGGAGCACCAAATGGACCTGGTTCTGGTTTTGGGAGCACCAAATGGACCTGGTTTTGGGAGCACCAAATGGACCTGGTTTTGGGAGCACCAAATGGACCTGGTTCTGGTTTTGGGAGCACCAAATGGACCTGGTTCTGGTTTTGGGAGCACCAAATGGACCTGGTTCTGGTTTTGGGAGCACCAAATGGACCTGGTTCTGGTTTTGGGAGCACCAAATGAGGAGCCAGCGACCAAAGCTGTTCTTACTGCAGCCACTCCACATTTAGAGAGTAACCATGACTATAAGCTTCTTCTGTAGCCTTTCTTAATTGTTAAAAAGTGAAATTGTATATGTCTTAA
>CM057258.1:2352364-2354864 GCA_029931835.1 Etheostoma nigrum
CCGCGCTTTCTCTCTTTCTCTCTCTCTCTCTCAATCCCTCTCCCATCTCTGTGACAGATTGAGGCGTTGGAGAAGAGGAACGAGGATCACGTGCAGCGGCGTGGAAAGAAGAGCTTCCCCGTGGCCTGCAGAGACGGCGACCCCCCGTTGATCCCCGACGCCGATGACTAACCCCCGCCCAGCTCGCTCTCTCTTCACGATCCCGCCGTGTTGAAAACGCCGTAAACAGAGGAGATGAATAATAGAGGAGGCACCCTGGAGGACCTGGCGCCTCCCCCTCGTCACCCATCCATACTTCAGGGCGGAGCGCCTCCTCCTGGCTGCAGGAGGGAGGAGTCTCACCGGGTTGAATGTTGAAGTCAGAGCGTCCTGAGAGGAACCAACAGGGTTTCTCTAAAGCTGAGGGGACATCTCACGTCCTCCTGCTAATACGGGCCCACACTGTAGTCATCATTGTGTGTGTTTTTGTAAGAAGAATCGCAGTAAAAAAGAGGCTAAGCTCCTCGCACAGGACCACTTTTATCCGGCTGGATAAAAGTTACACTCTTAGAGGTTTAAATTTGAATCCTAAATTTGGGAAGATGCCACTGATGTGGGGAAATGAGGGTGAAAAGACGCAGAAGACAACATGGTGTTAGGGTGTTTTAAGAGAATAGCATATTGGTTTAATAATTTCATCCTGTAGCTTCGGCGTGGTGCAGGAACACACAGAAAGAAGATTTGAAGCTACATCCTGAGAATGATAACTTCCAGGCAAGACCCGCCCTTCAATAGCATTCACTCGCTTCTATTGGCCAGGCTAGGTAATATATAACCCTGATGTGTTCAGGTCCTGTCCCCTGACCCTCGAGGTCAAAGCCTAACCCCCAACCAATTGAACTGCTTCATAGGGCGGGACTTCCCTTGAAGTTACATTGGATCCATAATTATGAGGATATGGCACATTATGTATTGGATATCAGCAGTAAAAACAATTTGTGGCCGATCCAGATGTTGATTTTTTTTTTTTTTTTAAGCCAAAACTTATAGTATGCTCATATTTTGGTGCATCGTCAATTTTCCCAGTCGGGAACAAATTTTTCCAATTATTCCGACACCACAGGAATGCAGCAAAAACGCCCTAACTCACAGGGCCCTACCTAGCAAAGCCCGACGCAAGTGTCGACGCATTCTGGGGAGGTGTGTTCAGGTGCATTCTGGGCGTGCTGGCGTTAGATGGAGGTGTGTTCAGGTGCATTCTGGGTGTGCTGGTCTTACAGGGAGGTGTGTTCAGGTGCATTCTGGGCATGCTGGCGTTACATGGAGGTGTGTTCAGGTGCATTCTGGGCGCGCGGGTCATACAGGGAGGTGTGTTCAGGTGCATTCTGGGCGTGCTGGTCTTACAGGAGGTGTGTTCAGGTGCATTCTGGGCGCGCTGGTCTTACAGGAGGTGTGTTCAGGTGCATTCTGGGCGTGCTGGTCTTACAGGGAGGTGTGTCCAGGTGCATTCTGGGCACGCTGGTCTTACAGGAGGTGTGTTCAGGTGCATTCTGGGGTTGCTGGCTTACAGGGAGGTGTGTTCAGGTGCATTCTGGGCGTGCTGGTCTTACAGGGAGGTGTGTTCAGGTGCATTCTGGGAGTTTTGCTATCTTGAGGCAGTGGGAAGTGATGGCGCCATTGACCAACAACAACCTCTAAAGTCAATAACGCAGCATTTCATTGTTATGAAATTCTCCTAGTGTGCACAACACACACACACACTATGCTTGTTACACACACAGGGACGCACAACAGCACACACCCAGGACTTTTAAAGGGAATGGGAGATGACCTCTGATTGGCTGTTAAAGGGAATGGGAGAGGACCTCTGATTGGTTGATTGCATGTTACACAGAACACCCCTCTAATTAATGAAGCCACTAAGACCAACCCCTTTAGGACCATGCGCCCGGCGCTCCGACCCTTTTTACCATCGTCAAACTAGCAACTGTGGATTCGCACACGCCCTGAACGCACCAGCGCCAGGCACTCAGATCGTTAAAATAGAGCCCAAGATGTTTACAGAAGTAAAAAATAATTAGTGTATGCTGCACCCTTCCACGCAGGTTTTATAGAAGAGTGCTAGTTTTTAAGTGTTATCATGCTGACAGACGGACCGAAAACACACCTTGGCGGGGGAAATAATAATAATAATAATAATAATAATAATAAACTTTATTCATACAGAGTTTTTCAAAATAAGGTGCTTCACATGGTTGAACCAGGATGAAAACATTTTTCTGTAATGTAATAAACCAGATAACACTTCCTAATTTTTTAATATATATATATATATTTTTAGAGAGGTTAACTCCCCAGCGCCAACCATCAGACGTCAAGTCTTCACAAATTTTTCTTCACATTTTTAGTAATCTTTTCTTCGTTCCACTTAAATCCAGATGTGCCGACAAGATTACCATTTTTCAACTTAACAGCTGAAAAGATGAGAGAAGACGTTGGAGAACACCTGAAAGCTGAGGAC